>JABCKG010007564.1:0-41739 GCA_018851835.1 Hypsizygus ulmarius | reverse complement strand
TGAGACGGACGAGCACCAAGGGCGTCGGAGTAACCCTGGGGCAATAAATATGCCAGCCAATCCTTCTCTCCTCCCTGAAACAACACTTCAGTAAGGAAATATGAAAAAAAAAATGGCAGGTCTTACAGCCTCTATAGAATCCTGAATCCAATTCATAGACAGACAAGGTACACCTAATGCCAAAGCGATTAAGAACTTGGGTTTGAGGCTTGCATCATCGGCCAGCAGAAAGACGCGCTCAATTTCTTCCTTTCCTTGCCAACGCGCGTCTTCTTTGTGGATGACCCATCGATTATTCGAATGAGAATTCTTGCCCTCCATCCGAATAAGAGTGGTCCAATCGTCAATAACGGTGCCTCCATGATTCTTGATCGCCGACATGACGGCCTCCCTCTCCTTTTCCCAGTTTGCGCCGCCGGCAGACATGGTAATGACCAGAGCAGTCTTTCCGAACAGGTTGCTGGCGCGGGAGCTTCGATTAGACCCACTAGTCATGGACAGCCTCGACGGTGTCGGGCTTGCTTTGACTTTGACAGGCTTTTCAATCGTGACAATGAAGTCAGCCGATAAAAATCGGTCTTTCCATGCCGAACTGATAGTCCTGCTGGCAATCTTAATGGCTTGGACAGTGACCTCTCGGATCTCGTCATCGACACGAACGCTCACGATGTTGGAGGCCGCTTTGCTGACGTCGACGACTTTTGTACCGCGCGTGAAATTAGGGATGAGAACATCATCGCCCACGCGCAACTCGCAGAGCCGCATCTGGTCGATGGTGACAACGCCGCGGGTACCGTCGTCGAAGTTGACCTCGTAGCGTAGGCCGGACACAAGTGAATGGACCGTTCCAGGGTAATAATGTCCATCTTGTTTCCAGAGAGCGAAGACCCGAGTAGCATCACTGTTAACCGCCTTACTTGTGGAGGCGGCCGAGCGTAATCGTTTCGTCTGCCTGATGGTAGGTGTGTCGGCGGTCTTGCTGTTCTTCGAAGAGACCTTCGTGTTTGCCCTGTTGGGCTTCGCCGCTGATGCACCGCGTTTGCGTTTTCGAGATGGACCCGCCGCTTGGAAATTGGGATCCATATATTCATCGTCTGCAGGCTCCGTGCTGTCGTCATCCGCGTTGTCTTCTTTGTACGCTGACATTAACAGCTCGTCATCCTCGGACTCCGAAGACTTCCCGTCCTCGTCCTCGTCATCATTCAAAGATTGCCTGCGACGAGCCCTCGTCGTTGGCGCAGTAGCGTTGCGCTTTCCTTTGGCTGTACGAGCGCCAGCAGCTGCCGCTTTCCTCTTCTCCTTGACCGGCAGGTTCTTGACCAGTGCGGGACGGGCGCTCCCCGAAGGCTTCGCCAGATCCTGCTCGGGCAGAGAGGATGGAACCTCACCAGTTTCCCACGATCGACCTCCAGTGCGTTTCTTTACAGGAAGAGTAGCCGCAGCACGAGTAGTCCGGGCGCCAGGGGTGGCGGCGGCGGCGGCGGCAGTTGAAGGCATTTGTGCCCCAGCTGGTCGCTGGTTGGCGCTTCGCTTCTCAGGCTCGACGGCCTTCTGCTTTCCCTAGAGCTCTCCTTCAGAGTCATAACTGACAAAAGAAGGATATGACATACCTTTGCAACCTGCTTTCCTTTAGCAGGGACGTCAACTGGGGCTTTGCCTTTCCCCTTGTCAGGAGACCGACCCATCACTGGTTTCTTCTCGTTCTTAGACACGACCTTGGCAAGGGGAATGTCCTCTTCATCCTCGGGTTCATCCTGGAGCAGAGCTTTCCCTACATCCTCGACCTCTGACTGTTCAGTGAGGTTATCCTCGTTCTGGTCAACAGCCATTGAATCGGGTACAAAATCTCGCACTTTGATCTCAGGGCTGGAAGTACGAGCTACTCTTTTGGGAGGCTTCTTAGCAGGACTGCGGGTGGTGCCCCTCGTTCGAGGTGCTGACGGAGTCTCCTCCTCCCGGGATGGTTCCGAATCAGGAACAATGTCCATCGCATCATCGCGTGGTTGGCGAGACGGGCCAGCACCAACGTTAGGTCTTCGAGATGGTGAGGGATTGGCACGAAAACGGGTAGGGAATTGTCGCGGGGAGGGCTCCGCGGTTTCGACATTGAAAGATGGTTGGGTATCTTCCATAGGAGCATCCGCGATGGTATTGACGGGGCGTGGACGGTTCGGGAACTGCCGCAGGGAGGGTCGCGTCATTTCCTCGTCGAACGAAGGCTGCGTGTCCTCTAGAGGCGCAATTGGCACTGGGTTCGGTGGGCGAGGACGATTGGGAAATTGCCGCGGAGAGGGCTTTGGCATCTCGTTGTCGAAAGAAGGCTGAGTGTTCTCTAGAGGCGCGCCTGGGACTGGACTGGCAAGATGGGAAAGACCAGGGAATTGCCGCGGAGGGGGAAGTTCATCATCGAGGGAAGGCTGAGTCTCTTCCATAACGTTGGCGGTATTACCAGCTGTCGAAGTAGTCGCATTCGTGCCTTGTGCTTGGGGAAGATCTGCTTGACGATCCAGATATTGCTGATACCGCCACCTCTTATTGGGATCAATCAAACTAGTAATGCCTCGCGAGCGGGGGACGGTGGATGCTGCTGTGGAGGCTTGGACATGGGAGCTTGCTGCGACGCTAGGGCCTGCAACAGGAGCAGGATTTGCAAATGGATCTGTACTGTCGGTGACATCCAATCCGGAGGGATCCTCGACTTGAGTAGATGGCTGGGTCGGTTCCAAAGCCGGGAGTTGTACTTCAAAGTCGTCATGGTCTTCGAGATGCCTCGCGTAGCTGGACGAAGGAGCATCTGAATATTGTGAGCCATCGGCGGGAGTGTCCACATCCATTGGATCAGGTTGCCTGTGAGAAACATATTGCTGAGAGTCATCGTCGAATGGCTGAGATGGTTGGGACTGCGAGCCACCCGAGAGAGACGGTGTAGCCTCAACGAGGATCTTCCCCACAGGAGGCGTTGACGCCCGCCGTATCCTGCGCGTCGGATTGAAGTTGGCGTACATTGAGTCCGCGGATGCACCGGTGGTGGATTCGTATGTGCCACCGCCGACGACGCGAGGTAACTCCGAGAGGGGAACGTCGAACTGTTTCGAAGCAGCAAGGAACTGTTGTTCTGGATCTTGTCCACCGGCAAAAGAGTCTTGTGAGTCCTCTGAACCTGCACGGGTGGTCGGGGTTCGAGTAATTGGGTAAGTGGTGGATCGGGCCAGTGGGGGTGGAAGGGTAGGCGCGTTTGGGTCCGGTGGATCCGCAGTTTTGCGAGGCGACTGAAAAGAAACCGCTTTGACGGACTTGGGCTTTTAAGGGGAGCATGTCAGCAATTGAATGGAAGTACGGGGGTTCTTTGTTTTCTACCTTGGTGACGCGTGAAAGGGCATCGTTACGCGGTGCGCCCATCGGCATCGGGGTGTTCTTTGATGACGATCCTTGAGGAGAATAAGAAAGGGAATTCGCTCCAGAACCCTGGTCTGCGTTGATGTTCTCTTTTTGCGAACTTTGGTGGACCTCTAGGTCGTCATCGTTATGTTGTGTTTGGGTTTGTGTTGCAGCAAGACCATGAAAGTGATAATGGGGAAGGGTGTTTGATGTGTTTCGTTCGGACGGTGAAGGGTCGATATCCGATTTTTGAAGGTTAGACTCATCTCCATCCCGAGCATCAAATTTAATGCTCAAACCCCCTGGCTTCAATATACTTTGCAGAAGCTGCGTTGCTTGCGAGTCGTCCTCAACATCGCTGAAAATAGAAGGTTCTCTCAGCGAAGAGGAATGGAAGACGGAGCCGTCGGGCCTACCTGCCGTTATGTATGGCATCCATATTAGCCTCAACTGAATAAACGCGTTTTTTCTAGCGTTTCAACCCCCAAGAACTACTGCGGCAAATCGTGAGCCTGACGGCGTGCGAGACGGAGACGATGGGATCTGGGATTCGCGTAATGCCCGTTATTTTTTATTGATGATAAATGTAACGAGTAATCAGGGCTGGACCGTCCAGAAATTCGGCGCGAGGCCTGCGCGTCCGAGTGAGCTTGAGTTTGAGTACTCTTGCGCCAAAAGGGACGATATATCCACCTCGAGACCACACCAGCAGGCTGCAAGCTATCGATGCGTTTGTGGGTCCACTGTTCTAGCAATAATAGCAACAAGCTCGGAAGCTTCGGTTCTAATGTTGGAACCCATTACATAAACCAATAACGTGATACGACGCGTTCCTAACACAAGCAAACACCAAAGAAATGGCCAAGACATTGACAACGCGCCGGGCACCACATTCTCGACTTGATCCAGACTATATTCCTCGTGCCTGCGCAGGTCGCTGACCGTAACACACTTTCTTTTCTCTTCGGCAATTTCGATGGCATTGCGCCCCAGGAACGGTCGCCTACCTCCCAAGTTCACTCAAAGAAACCCTCCCAGTACTCGTCCCAAATTGCATCCCCAGAGCAACAGCCCAGCTCGCTTTGTGCAAAAAGTCAAGACCCCAAAACGGCGTCCTTCTGAACCCAAACAGCGTCCTTCTGAACCCAAACGGCGTCCTTCTGAATCCAAAGGGCGTCCTCTTGAAAACTATGAAAAGCAGATCCTCGACGACGC
The DNA here is from genome assembly GCA_018851835.1 of Hypsizygus ulmarius. NCBI lineage: Eukaryota > Fungi > Basidiomycota > Agaricomycetes > Agaricales > Lyophyllaceae > Hypsizygus > Hypsizygus ulmarius. The sequence continues at coordinate 37,146 of JABCKG010007564.1, read as the reverse complement.
TGTGCCCTCTCGAGTCGCCGCCAAAGCTGAGAAACCGGTCAAATTTCATAACGCTGAGAATGAGCATCTGGCTGCTGAGGAAACTGCTATACCCGATCCTGTTCCGGAAACTGGGTTTCGCCCAACACAAGCGCTAGGCCTGCCTGCTGCGAGTTCTGTCCCTACTACTGCTACTGCGGTCCCCTCTGTGCACTCTGTCCCACTCAGCCGGACGGGCTTACCGTCTCACGCCTCCTCAGTGCTGGCCCCGCTTCCCACTACAGCCACTACTACGTCTCCTGCTCAAGCAGCATCTCACTCGGGTCTGGTACCCTCGACCAGCGAAGCCAAGGCGTCGAATTCTCATCAGCCTTCGCACCCTCACAAACTACCAACACCGATCATTGTTCTACTCGCGGTGGGCTCAGGTCTTCTTCTTATCGGCTTCTTTATATTTATCAAGATCTACTCCCGTCCCACTCGCCGACCCCGCCCCAAACCCTCGCTGCCTATCCTGGAAGACCCCTTCGCGGACGACAAGATGTACAAAGCTGATTCACCCATCTTCGGAGGCAAAGAACGGACGTCCAATTCTGGGGTCAACAGCGGACTGTGGACATGGACGCAGTATGTTCGACCTAGCTCTGCGATCTCCAAACCCGATGACGCCGCAAAATCTGACAGCTCAGGCTCAAAGGGCAGCAGCAGCATTCAAGGCTATGGAGCTGTAGCCCGTTCTCCCCGCTTGCAATGCAAAAGTCCGTCTGGGCGCGCTGGGAAAGGACAGTACACTTCAAGCGGCGGTCACGCGCATACTCAGAGCGCGCCACACATTGATTCCCCCGTGAACTCTTTGTACCAACCCTCCCTGCAGCAAGTCAAAGGTGCTTTATTTCGGACCGCGAGCAGGATATCCGCTGCCTCAAACTCGCTATATCCCGTGTCCCCTCAGCCCAGTCATCGAAACGTCGGGTTGGCGATTGGTGGATATTCCCCTCAGACGACGTTCACCGCCGATGGCCTCAGCGTCCTGCAAAGGAGTGCATCCAAGGCGAGTCGGACTGGGCAGATTCACGAGGACGCGGCTAAGTCCAAGAGGTACTCCCAAGGCCTTGCCTACAACGACGTTGATGTCCCCTCGCCCACTTTCCTGCCCTATGCGACGTCCCAGCCAGTGAACGTGCCAAGCCACGCTGGCCGCACCAAAGTCAAGTCATCGTACTATACGCCTGGCGCCTATCCCCGCTCGTCCGGCTCGACCAACGCCGAGGGAGCGGACCCACCACCACCACAACCTCCGCAGCTGCAGCCGTCTCTCCGCAAATCCGAGTCTCGTAGGGACCGAGATACCCAAGCGCTTACTTACGCCCTTGGACTGTCTTCCCCTGGATCTACGTATGCCATGCCGTCTCCGCAGCCCACGCTATACCCGGATGACTCGCTTAGTGTCTTCGACGGCAAGGCGCCGCCGAAGAGACAGCCGAGCAAGAAGAAGCTTTCGTGCAAGGACTCCGATCATGCGCCGTCCTTGCCTGCTATCACGACGGCCACGGACGCGTCTGCTGCCCTCGGGAGCTTGATGCTTATGGACTTTAGCCCGTCGGGGTCCAAGCGGATGTCGATGAACGGTGCGGGTAAGCCTCTTGGTGGATCCCTTGCGAACAGCAACACCCTTGCAAGCTCTAAGTCTGTGAACAAGCTGCTGGCGCCGCCGTCGGCTTCGAAGGGGTTTGGTAGTGTTCCGAGGAGCGATGATAGGCCGCCGTATATACCGTTGCCGACGATGCTCCCGTCTTTGTCGCAGATGGGACTGGAGCATGCGAATCCGCAGGCGTATGCGGATTATAGGAGTCCGACGTATAGTATTTATGGGCTGTATGAGGCTGAGCGGAAGAGTGTATTCGGGCAGTCGGGTTGAGTGGGGTGTTGAGATTGGATGTATTTTTATTTTGTAGACATAATAAGTTCACAGACTATTGTATTATTATATTGTAGTAGACGTAGATGGAATTCAACACTTGGGTTATCGGTGGTCATTCTTGTCGTCATATATACATTAAGAGCAATTCAGATCATGAATATATATAATACAGAGCAGGAAAGTTGAACGAAAGCAGAAGAACGGTGCATGAACCGAAACCAGTCGTCCTTGTTGTCGTTGATCAAATAGCACGCACAAGCTCCCGACTATTGCCTCGCAGGGACAATAGGCCTCAGGTCCATGTGAAGCACACACGAGGTACCCAGAGAAGACTCGATGCGGAGACCATGAAACATAGCGCACCCCAGCAGCGCATCGCCACGTATAAATTCCGGTTGAGGCACAGCTCTATTATTCTGGAGTCTCCAGTTAAGGGACCGTAGAAGCTGGTGTTCTTCCAACACCGACAGACTCTCCAATTCGTCGTCGGTGATCGGCTGTTGAAAGTGATCATAGATGGCATGGAGGACATTGCCCAGAAGGATTTGCGTCTGGTTGAGGGCAGGGAACACAGAAATAGGCCCGAAACCGTTCACGAGAGCGCCAAAGGTGGGGTGATCGTACTTGATTTGCATCCTGATACACTCGGGAATCGTTGCCTTGTCCCAGAATTGTGGTTGAGCATCATCGCGGTAAACGGTGCGTTGTGCGTAGGCTATAGGTTCAAGGATGTTCCACGTTAGAGCCGCGCCTGTAGGGTCGCTGTCGAATAGTGGGTGTATCCGATGCGGTGGTGGTGTGTACGGTGGTTGATGTCCTGGCAATGATCGATGAGACTGGGCTCGAGTCGAAGCAGTATTTGTATTCCCGGGTTGGGCTTGAGGATTACGCCACTCCGGCAAGCGTGTCCGGCGAGGAGGGTTGTATGTTTTGTTGTATGTGTCCCAGGGATTTGGTTGCGGTTGTCGTGGTGGAGCGTGCCACAGGTTACGAGCAACATAGTCGACCGGAGGGTTTCTTAACCATGTTGGTTCGGGGTAATAGCCAAATGGTTGGGTATTGTGGTATGACGGTTGATAAGAGTTGTACCAAGCTTGGGAGAAAGACGTTAATTTGGATTAGAATGAGCTGGGTGGACGCACTATTGGGGTAACGCGCAGAGGTGGAATATCGATGATCTGGGATTCGATAGACAGGGTGAGGGATCTGGCGATGGATGTACACGGGAGCAGGGCTGCGCGATCGACGCAGCCAACGAAATATGTTGCACATAGCAGTTGGCCAGCTGTTAAACTAGACACGGATATCCTGAGGCCCCAAGGTTGATTTAGAGTTAATTTTGACGTTCGCCTTTGTGGTTGTGTTTTATAGGGATGCATGACAAGGGCTTTATTGTCGGAGTCAGAGAACAACTGAATCCATTTCGGGGATTGACAGGCCTTGAGACATATTGGTATTGCGTTGATAATAACGACGACGACGACGACGACGACGACAGAGGCTGTACTGGATTGCGTCCGACGTAGAGGGTTGTAGAGGGTTGTTGATAGCAGGATCGATATCGGTTAGCACAGCATCCTCCTCTGCTCATGGCACAACACCCAATGCCCGTCCTGACCCCGCTCACCATCTACGACAACGACGACGACGAAGAGCTGGGTCTCTCTTCAGACGATGTCGTCTCCAGCATCCCCTCCTTTGCCGGCATACCCCTCAAGCACATATCGTCAGTTTCCTATTTTCACATCCTGCCTCCATACTCATTCTTTTCGCAGTCTAGTGACACTGGCTGTCCAAAACTCCATGTTAACGCTAATAATGCACCATTCACGGGTATCCACCCCGCCGTCGCGCACATACTCTGCAGCCACCGCCGTTCTCGTCAACGAGGTGCTCAAGGGCCTCATCTCCCTCGTTATTGCGTATTCGCGGATAGACTCTCCACCCTACTCGGATGGATCACAGGCAGCAGGTCTGTCGTGGGCACTCAAGACGAGATCATCCATGTTTCGTATTCGCAAGTTGGGCAAGGACGTCTTTAGCCCGGATTGCTGGAAGCTCTCAATACCCGCTATCTTATATGGTGTGTGTCCGTTACCCCGAATGCATTTGAACCGCATCACACTCTCTTTCCAGTCATCCAAAATAATCTGCAATACGTCGCAGCATCCAACCTCGACGCCGCCACTTTCCAAGTCACCTACCAAATGAAGATCCTTACAACCGCTGGTTTCTCCGTCCTCCTCCTCCGCAAAAAACTAAACTCAAGCCAATGGCTCGCCCTCCTCTTCCTCGCCATCGGCGTCGGCATCGTCCAGATCCAGGCCGGCGAGGCCAGGGGGGCAATCGCCGCCACCACCGCCGCAGTCACCGCGTCCGCAGACGTCCAGACCATGAACGCACTGAAAGGCTTCATGGCTGTCGCATCCGCATGCTTCACCTCCGGCCTTGCAGGCGTCTACTTCGAAATGGTGCTCAAAAACTCACAAACCGACCTCTGGGTCCGCAACGTCCAACTATCACTATTCTCCCTTCTCCCCGCCCTCGCGCCCATCCTCGTCTCGCACCCAGCCCTCGGCCCCAACGGATCCTGGTTCACTGCGCTCTTCAGGCATTTTGGCGTCTGGGCATGGGCGACAGTCGCAGTGCAGGTCCTCGGCGGGCTCGTCACGGCCATGGTCATCAAGTACTCGGATAACATCCTCAAGGGCTTCGCGACCAGTCTCAGCATCGTCATATCGTTCCTTGCCTCCGTCGTGCTCTTCCGCTTTAGAATGACGTTCACGTTCGTGCTGGGCTCGGGCATCGTACTCGGCGCGACGTGGTTGTATAACCACCCGCCGAAGCGCAACGCGATTGCGGCGGGGTTGTTGAGCGCGGACGTGTGGAGCGTGACACCGAGGAACGAGAAGTTTAGGGCTGGAGGCCTCAGTCCGAACTTTTCTCGCACACCGACGCCCCTAGCTTTGGGACGTACTACCTCGTCTACGACGTCGCTTGCCTCGCTGAGCTCGATCTCCTCCGTTCTGAGCTCACCGCCTTTATTCGACGCCGCCAAGGAGAAGTCTTCGTACTTCAGGCCGTAGTTCATGTTCATAAATTTTAATTTCGATCTACTCTATTGTATACCAGGACCCTCTACATAATTCTAGTATACGTTGACATAGAACGGACTTCTGGCTTGAAGCCGTGTCATTACGACTGTGAAATCATTTCCAGTGCTTGGAGGAGTAGTCATCCTGGCTGCAAGCCCAAGAAGGATAGAGTTTCAAATAAATTGATTGTTCCAGCAGGCCATAGACCAGGTACCTAATATAACACAAATCACAAAACAATGAAAACAGAAAGATATCTGATGCAAAGATGTTAAATAGATGGGTATTGAAGTGCATGGAATCCTTTTCTTTTGCTCATTCTTTGAAGTGTTGTTCAAGCCCCCGCTTGATAGCTGTCATTGTCCCGTTAGTACAAAAAAACCCTTGTCCGGAATGGGATGTCCTTACCCTCACAAGTGTCTTTCGCATCTCCGAACAACATTTTGGTCCCATGCATGTAGAACATGGGATTCGGGACATCGGCTACATCCATGACATGAGCAAGGTGCATAATTAAAAATATAGAAAACCGCACCATATCCACTTGCCAGTCCTCTTTTCATAACAATCACCTCCTTGCTCTTCCATGCGTGCAGAACGGGCATGCCCTAAATTGGAACAATACAAACCCGTTAACCTAAACACCTCCAGTACACAACTGTCAAGATACGTACGGCAATAGCTGAGCCCGGTTCTAACGCAATCGGGTTGACGGTATCGTTCGCGCCGATGACAAGGGTCACATCAGTGTCCTTGAAGTCATCGTTGATCTCATCCATCTCCAGAACGACTGGAAGGAACGCCACGGTCAGCTTTATCTCACAGCGGAGCATTGGGGGTAGTACACACTATCATAGGGAACGGAAGCCTCCGCGAGAAGCACGTTGCATTGACCTGGCATCCGCCCAGCAACAGGGTGGATCGCAAACTGTGCAGGAGGGAAAAAGTTCATCAGCATGTCTTGGAAGTTCGAATGTACAGTGGGCAAGAACTTACCCGGACGTTGACGCCTTTAGCTCTGAGCATCGCACATATTTCGGAGATCGCAAATTGTGCTTTCGCGACAGCCATACCGTACCCGACCACCTTTTCGAATCAGTTAGAGGATTCCTGGCGCACGGCGAAGATTACTTTACCAATATGACGCTGTCGGCGTTCGCCAAGGCTTCTACCGTTTCGTCCACTGTGGTCTTTGTTATCGAACCTTCGATCTTATGCGTCTCCGTCGTGGCCGTTGAGCCGATTCCACCAAAGAGAACATTGGTCAGGGAACGGTTCATTGCGACACACTGCGATTGGATGCATGAGCTGCATGCGAAAAAATCGTATAATGTTCTGACGGACCATGATGTACGATAGAATTGAACCGCTGACACCTATCAGTGACCCAATTGTTGTTAAAAGCGGATTATCCAGCATGAAGCCTTGTCATCGCACGATGTTAGCTACACGTCAAGATTTCATGAGTGGAGCTTACCTTCAGCGACGAGAGCGAAACCCCTTAAATTCAACACGAGTCAGTGATACACCAAGCGAAATAGAAGGTAAGCCAAAAACAACTTACGAATAGGCATTCAAAACGGTGATCACGACGGCTAAAACAAAGAGAAGATAGACTTAGATGGACACACGAACTGTGGATCTAAAAGTGACGTACGCATGTCGGCTCCGCCAATTGCTGCAGTGGTAGTATAGCCTTTGATAAAACTCAAAACAGCGCTAGCGCTCAAGAATGATGCTGCGATGAGTGGGGTCGTAGGGGTCATCGACAAGAAGCCAGCCATGGTCAAAGCATTTGCACCGAGAAGTGTGCCATTGATGATGTGTTTGCCAGGGAGGGCTAACGGTTTCGACGACATTTTTGCGGCGAGCTTGAGGAATGCAACAATAGAGCCAGTGAATGTGATACCACCTAGAACAGGGCCATAAGTCAATGCGGAAATAGAATATCTTGAACGAACCTACCGATCACAACACCAAAATAGGCGGTGACGAGATGGAGGTTGGAGAGATGGGCGGTGTCCGCCAAAACACTTCCAATGCTCGTCAGGACTGCCGACAGACCCACAATAGAGTGAAGCAAGGCGACAGTCTGTGGCAGCTCTGTGGCCGTCACGCGTCTCCCAATGAGAGTACCGACTAAGCCTCCAATGCCTGCAACACCGGCGAACTGGGCGATGACTTCGGGAGGGAAACCAACGGCAGCCATGGATGCCAGGATGCCAGAACTGACACCCAGCATTCCAAGTACATTCCCTTGCCTAGCAGTCGTTTGGGAGGCAAGACCAGATAAAGATCCTGATAATGGAGGGTAAGAGGGAAACAGGCGTGAAAAGATACGACTTCGTACCAATACATAAGAGACTACTTGTGAGATATCCAGCTTGTACGAGTCCCGCCATACCGGTACTTGCGGCAGCCAAGAACCCACCAGTAAAAACTACAGCAGGCACAATGTATAGCCAGGAGTACTCCGGTGGATCAGTGGGACCTGGAAGGGGGCATTTCGATTTGCTGCTGTCATTCGAGGGGTAATGTCACTTACGTTTGAACATGTCCAGCATTCGCTTGGTGATAATGAAACCACCTGCAACGTTCACACTAGCAAGCAGTACGGCGAAAGCACCCAACGCCTGAGGTACTGTCCCGGGAAGATAACCCCCGCCCATAACAAACATTCCTCCGATGCCCACCATACCCGAGATGGCATTGGTCACTGACATGAGAGGTGAATGAAGTGAGGGTGATACTCCCCATACGACTCTAATATAATAGTAGATATGCATGATGCTCAATTTCACTCTTAATAAGGAAGTGCTTACTGACCTGTATCCAATCAAACCAGCAAGACCAAAAGTGAAGAAGCTGTCCATGAACGCTGTTCCGGTTGCTTTGCCCAATGCAACTACTCCTCCCATTCCAGCCGTGACGACAGCAACTTCCCTAGTAGCCTTCTGCCATGGTGTGATAGCCAGAACTTCATTCGTCTCCTCACCTTTCGCAGGGGTCGGACGAGGAGCCGCAGGGGCAGGCATGATACGAGGCAACGGTGCAAGTATCTCTCCTTCATGAATGACAATGGAACCACGAACGACCTCATCTTCAAGGTTGAGCGCGAAGTTCCCCTTGTCGCCGAGAGAGAGCAGGAACTTCGTAATGTTGTTCGAATAAAGGGTGGATGATTGTATCGGAAGCCTTGATGGTAAATCGGTGTAGCCTGTGCGGATGTGATCAATAACGCGAGTAGGTATTATTGAAACAAGGCTCACCTATGACTGTTACGCCCCTGTGAATGTGAAGTTCCCCGGGACGAGTTGCTTCGCAGTTTCCACCAGCTTCAGCAGCCATGTCGACAATTATTGATCCTGGTTTCATGTGAGCGACCATGTCAAGGGTGATCAATTTGGGAGCGGGCTTTCCAGGAATTAAAGCCTATGTGCGAAAAGTTAGTTCTCGGTCGCAACAACGTTCACAAACATATACCGTTGTGATGACGATATCCACGTCTTTGCATTGCGCCATGAATAGAGCCATCTCAGCAGCGATGAATTCTTTAGACATAACTTTGGCATACCCGCCAGCGCCGCCGCCTTCTTCTTGTATCTCAACTTCCAGGAATTCTGCACCAAGGGACTGCACCTGCTCTCGTGCTGCAGACCGTGTATCAAAACCACGAACGATGGCTCCCAATCTTCTTGCCTGTCGAATTATCAACCTAAGTTCCTCAGTGTGTTGTTGCTGCTCACTGTTGCGATAGCACTGAGACCAGCGACACCTGCTCCAATAACCAGAACCTTTCCGGGAGGAATCTGAGGTAGATGCATTAGCAATGTGATCCCAGCAAATGTATATTTTATGTACTTTGCTGATGGTGAACTCAGTTAGTGGGATGTGATTGCGCATATGCATGAACGACTTACCCTGCAGCTGTAACCTGACCAGTCAAGAACCGTCCAAAATGATTAGATGCCTCTAGGACAGCCTTGTATCCAGCAATATTAGCCATTGAACTAGTAGTATGAGCCTTAATGAGAATTCGCACAATTTAGAAGAGAATTACCTCAATGCGTCGAAAACCTGGGCGCGAGAAATACGGGGAATCATATCCATCTGAGAAGAATGTGTAAAGGCAGTGAAGCATATGGGGCAATCTCAGTATCACGTACTGCAAGTGCATTGACTTTGCGGGATGCAAGGGACTGCACGATCATTTTATTCTGCGCAGGGTAGAGGAAAGAAATAATGGTGCTGCCTTCCTTAACATGTTCTGCCTCTTGTCCATGCAACGGAGGCCGAACTTTCAGCATGATATCCGAGGATTGGAAAACTTCTTCACGGGAAGCAAGGGTTGCACCAGCAGCGGCATATTGCTCGTCGAGGAATGACGCTTCAAGACCAGCATGACGTTCCACTATGACTTTTCCGAAACCTTTCTTCAAGAGAACGGCTGCATTCTGAGGCGTAAGGGAAACGCGCCGTTCACCCGGGAAGACTTCCTTAGGGACGCCAACTGTCAGGGAAGAGTAGGGTATGCCGGGCGCCTCTGGCGCCTGCGACTGAGCATCGCGCCAAAGCGTTGAGGATGTTTGAAAGCAGCGATGACCTATGGTGAACTTAAGCACCCGTTATCTTATCATCGATTCTGGGAAAGGCACGGACCTCGCTGTGCCAATCGCGCATGGGCGAGATGACGGAACGTGCAGGCCATCGCCAGAGCATATGGTGCCTTGCAAGGCATTGAACGCGTCAATGCTCAGACAGTCGATGCAGCTATCGAATGAAAGAATGAACCAGCATGCAGGTGCCGGCAGCTGGAGAGATGGATGTAACTTGTATTCTTTTAGCCAGGCTGAGGCAAGGCGTAAAATCGGGATCTCGGTCCCCTCGGGGTATATTGCCGGGTGCCCTTCACGTGCCTGCTCTTACCCCGCATTTTCGGGGCTTGCCCCGACGGTCGGAAATCGCACCATCTGTCTTGGAAGGTCCTGGAGCTTCCTGGAGTAGTCCTGGAGGGCCCGAGCAGCGTCTGCGCGAACTTAAACTTGACGTCCACATGATGAAATCAAGGGAAGCTCGTCACGTATCGACAGTCAAGATACTTGGTATGTAGATCATCGACCGGAAGTCTCCACCAGGAACGTAGGACAGTAATACGTAGTACAATCACAATTCAATGCAGTTGAATACACCCATGTGGGCTATCTCCGATCTGGCTTCCTTCTTGAACCGCGTTCACGTAAGTATCTTGTACATGCAGGTCGCAGAAAGTCTTCCAATCTACATAAGTAAAGCCTTGAGCCGGAAGACCAAGTAGAACTACAGTGTCACCGAAAGGTGTTGTAGCGTCACGGTTATCATGGAAGCCATCGGTTCGAGCTGGAAGTTAGGATTTGAAGTGAGTGGCGGAGTCAACAACATTTGTTCTTATTCAGATAATACAGTATCTGGAACCGAAGGAGGCATATGGACGAGGATCACATTAGAAACAGTCCAAACCAAGCAACAAGATGACGGACTGTAAAGCCAAAAGTCTACGTCGAAGGACTGCGTCAACCATTGGATTTGTGTTTGGAATAGTATAAAAATCAGTTTCCTCACTTGAACAAACCAAACGGCGAATGCCCTCCAAAGACTCATAACCCTATGCCTCTTCCCGATGCAGTTCTCTTTCGAGGTTGATAAGCTCTTGCGTATGAGGATGCTCCCAAAGCGCGTGCGCCGCGGCATCGTCTATGGGAAGAAGTGGTCTCCGTGGTACCCCACCATATCCGTAAAGCTTCTCAAGCAAGAATTTGGTTCCAGCAATCGACGCCTTCGCAATGGTGTAATCAGCCCGAGCAACGACACCTTGCAAGCGCTGAGCCTCAGGGAGAAACGACAAGTCCTTTCGAGCCACCTCCGACAGCTCGAAGACTCTTGCTATCGAATACTAGAAGATTAAGGATGAATTGACTGGAAAATACAATGCAGGGCTGGGCATGACTGACGGGTGCCACGTTGGCAAGACCAGTTATAGCGCCGTGACCGTTGGCAAATGCAGAGGGAACGACGAAGTCGGTATAACCCCCAAGCACAAGAAATTTGGACTGGATATTCTTGCGAGGATGTTTGGAAGCGAATGATGGATCAGCGACAGCGTCGGCAATTCTTGTGAGCTTTCCAACATTGCCACAACTGGTCCACCCGTTAGCACTCCTTAAACTGCGAAGCGCTTGGACTTACGTCAGTTTGACGCCAACAATATTTGGACACTCCGTCGCGAGCTCAGTGATCAAGTCCGAATCTAAATCAATTCCTCCACTTGCACCGGGGACTTGAAGGAGATGAGTAAAGAAAGAATTGGGTTTCGAGAAACTCACAGTTGTAAATTATTACCGGAATTGGGCTCCTCTGCGCGACCTCAACATAAAAGGCCTTGAGGGCCGCCGGATTTAAGGCACCGGCGAAATAGCCACTAGTTATGACGATGGCATAATCAGCACCAGCCGCAGCCGCCTCGTTGGTGAGCTCTATAGTCTCTCGAGTGCTCCCGCCACCCGTGCCGACTATTGTTGGGATATTACGGAATCCTGCATCATCCAAAGCCTTTCTTCCCGCACGAATCAGCTTCACACGTTCAGCATGCGAGAGGTGAATGGCCTCTCCCATTGACCCAGCAATTAACGGACCAACACCAGCTGCCGCGATTCGAGTAACATGAGCCTCAAACGAGGGAATATCTACAGTCCCGTGTTACGATGTAATCTCGGAGAAACACGTAGATTGCAGTGTGCTCACCAAGATCCTCGGAGGAGGGCAAGAAAAAGGAGGGAATTGGGGCATAAATGCCTGCTTTCAAGGGCCGAAAGACTCCATGAGCACCATTAATTCCGTTGGCAGCCATGGACAAGATACAGGTCAGTGGGTAGGGGTCGGAATCCCATTTCGCCCAGCTCAGATATATAAACGTTTGGGAGAGGGGCGCTTAGACTTTTCGGACCCTTGCGGCCCGACTACCGTCGACACCCGCGGCCCGGACCGTTCTCGGATATTTCGTGACCACACCCAATCCTGGTCTGGCATCGCACCTCAAGCCTTTTGACACCCTTGACGGTATCTCCGTGGTGAGGCATGAATCTACCTTCTATGAACAACCCATACATATTGATGGTATGGTTTTCATCTGAGTTGTTTCCTCAAAATGCAGCGCTGAGCGAAGCGGTGCATTCGTGAAGGATTCTCATGATGATCCAGTCATGATCAAGATCTGGTCTGACTTCCATCCTGACCACAGGCTGTCGCGAACTCAAGAAATGCGGGTAATGTGACTCATGGCTAGCCACAGTGGATAAAGACTGGCAGCCTGTTGCGTATAGGAGAGTCCACTGGGTAGTTGATATATTATAACTGGATCTGATGTCAATACTCATAGTCGAAGGAGCAAGAGGACACGATCATGTCTTTTGACAATGGGCAATACGATTACCAGGTATGTTCGAACACTTACCGCCTGCAAAACCCAGCGAAAGAGTAGGGAGCATGGGAGCGCGGGAAACATTAGTGAAGACCGAAAAACAGTCTAAAGGTTGGCGAGTCACTATTGTCCGGTCGTTTCTGCATACATGGGATCGTATGAGCGAATGAGGTCTTCGGATGTCTTCGGTGACGAGAGTAAATTATCCAGTGACCGAAGACGCAATCGCAATTGAACGAAAGGAGTGATCTGTAAAACATGACCAGGACCAGCAATATCTTCGGAATTTAAGAGAACCTGGAAGCACAGATCACACAAAGTTTAACATCATGCTTACTTGTAGTATTTGTTTATTTTTTCTCCTCCACAACATCCAGCCTATCGATAACTTCTCGTTCCCATTCGGTCCAGCCTTCTTCATCGACACTGCCTGGATCAACAGATGCCTTTTCGAAGACCTCCCACGGCACACAGTTACGGTCGCCTTCTTCTGTAGGGGTAAGCGCAAAACGCCCTTGTCGCGAACGGGTCAAAGTGACAACGTGCCCAGCGGATCCCAAGGCATGTGCTAGGTCGTGGACGATAGAGCGTACGTATGTACCACCGGATACCTTCATTTTCAGAACAAACGCCGTTGGGGTATCATTCGGAACCATGGATGGTTCTGGATCATCCGTTATAGAAATTTTGTCCTCTGCACTTTGAAGAGCCACCTCCATTGCTTTTTTCTCTTCCTCGGAGAACGACTTCTCAGGCCAACGATAATCATGATCGCTCCCTTTCCATTCAACAAGTTCCAAAGAATGCACGGTAACTTTTCGCGATTCAATTGGGCGTGGAAGAGGGATACCCTTCCTTGCATATTCATAGAGCGGCATGCCATCCATTTTCAGAGCAGAAAATCTACGGCACTCTGTCAGAGAATCTTATTCGTCGTATCTGGATGACATTACGAACATGGGTGGTGTTTGCTGAATTTCTCCCGAAAATTTAGCAAGGGTAGATTCCACCTGCTCTTGGGTGACGTGGTGCCATGGCGCAACACGTACTCGTGCGCCCTCACTGTCGTAGGTATCGGTCTCACAGCCAAGGAGACAAGTGGTGTGATATTCCTGTTCCGTCAACGTCAACGTCAGGGTGCGAGTGGGGACATAGCTTTTTCCGACCTTGGTGCAGTCCAAAAATTCAGATAGCTTCTTGGTACCTTTACCAACACCAACAACTATTGACTGCACATGGGTCAACGAAGTTGTAGTCCTTTCATGCCCACTCACCCAAGACACCATCAGCAAGAGGATCCAGAGTCCCTCCCTGGCCTATCTTAAGGCCGTCTCGAGCTCGCTTCCCGCGTTTTTGTTGCTTATGGCCTTTGGCCTTCTCTAACTTCTGAGCATCCACGAAGAGCCGAGATTGGGCAATTAGTAGCTTGACATCGTTGATAACAGACATGCTCGTCGGACCCGATGGTTTGGCAATCCCGAAGATACCAGAAACAGGGAATGAAGGAAGAGATATTTTGGGCATGACGGAGGAGATGAGCTTCAGAAGTATAGACTTAATCTTGGTGCAACCGGAGACTTCTTGAAGGAGGTTTTTGTAGTCGACGTTCAGATGGATTTGAAGTCGACGCGGTGTATGGGGGATTTTCAAATTTTCAAAACTTCATGTCAACGCGTGACTTGCCACACAGAAGTTCAGAGCTCTTTCCGCCAAGTCGTTCAATACCGAACTCATTTCTTTCGTTCAAGACTTCGAGTTTTATACATAGCTCTGTCAGGTTTCAGGGTCGGAACAGTGCGGCTTCCAGGAACCACATGGCCCTAAGTATATTCTCATCAGTACACATCACTATGATACTGGTCATGACTCAATCCAGTCCACTTTTCCTCGATGAATTTTCCTTGGCGGCTGAGAGCTACCGTCCCCGCTCGCACCTATGAACGCCCATTAGGTCCCACAGAGCTTGGATTCTACTGGGATTCCAAGTTCAATGGAACCGCAGATACCCTCCAGCACGCGATTGTCGAGGTTCTGGATCCCAAAGATCAACATCTCTTCAGCATCAAGAACGTTACCCGTACCTGGATTTCGTTAAAGCAACAATTTCCCCTCCTCGGATCACACTTAGCAGAACGAAGAGAAGGAAATGATATGGCGTTCATTGTTGCGGAGGATCGGCTGGGTTGCTGCCGCCCGCGAGAAATATCCTTCCGAGAAGCCTCATCCCTTGAAGTGGCGCGGGCGCTCGCAGACAGTGTGGTCAATGGTGAAAGATTGCTCTCCAATGAGCTTCTTGTTCGGATTATCATTCTTCGCCGGACCGACCAGAAAAGCTATGTCCATGTCTTGATGCACGCCGCCCATTGCATTACGGATGGAGTTGCGAACGCCTCCATGCTGAGGTGTTTTTTGGACATCCTATCGTCTGAACATGCTCCTCCGAAATGGAATTTGGAGGGAAGGCTTGCATTAGCAGCTGCGTCGGAAGACTTAGCCCCTGGTCGGCAACTGAACAAAGCGAGGCACCGGTGGCGATACGCGATAGGTCAGACTATAGCCTCACACCGAATGGCTAAATTAAAAGTACGCGATACTTGCCTCTTTGTATTCAGAATCCCAGAATACTTATATACATCTAGGGCGGTCACACGCTTCCAAGGAAGTTCACGCAACTAACCCCCTTCCGCCCCGCTCATTCTGGGCATACCACTACTTCATTCTCGATAGAAGAATCCAAGCGCATCATACAAAACTGTCGTGTTTATGGCATGACTTTCGGCGTCGCGTTGCCTGTGCTTGCGCAAGTCGCACTCACACGCGTGCTCTGTCGACGATATCTTCGTGGGGATATCGACGAAAACGAGTGGGAGTACAGAAAAAAAGAGCCCATGACGACTGGTGGTCCACTCAACTTGCGGCCTTTCCTGGACCGAAATTGGTATGAGAGAGGAGGTGTTGGGGATATTTCCATAAAAATCGGGTTCTTTTTCCGTACACTTCCATTTATGCCTCTCGGATCCGCGTCAAAGCTAGCGCCCGGCGATAAACTCCCTGACATCCAAGATCTTTTATGCCTGCCTAGATTCCTGCTGCGCTGCCACTTAGTACAGGAGCAAGCAAAGCGTACAGCCAAGCATCCTCTATTCCTTTATATTTCTAGTTCACGCTCGCAGGCGACTGTTGGCAGGCTGAAGATGATTGCATTGCAATGGAAAGATAAGCAAGGGGAAATGGACGACTGTGAGGTACCGGTTCCGGATCAAGGTCCTGTCTTAACACATGGGGGTTCGAGTTTAGGAAACGTTAGCTGTTTCTGCTAAGTTTTTTCACTACGCTGATGTTCTCTGTAGTTTGACCATCTTTTCCCTCTTGACTATCCACTTTCGCGGGCGCCCAGGACTTGGCCCAGTCTGCGTCTGATCGAGACTCGAGCTAAGCTTCACTGCCGGCCGGCTGAGCTTTACCTTGGGGCAACCACTACACGCGAGCATCTCAACCTTTTCGTCTACTGGGACATGAATGTCTACGACGAGGAGACAGTGCAAGAATGGCTTCAAGAAGTCCGAAACGCGACGGATCTGTACCTTGGAGGACTGGGCCACATTGGAAGAGGGGAGAAAGCGCATCTATAATGCCTACAAAAATATACTAACACTGTCAGACTTTAACCATGTATATCCTGGATCTAATCAAAATGCTATATCGAGCTTTTCGTCCAACCTCCACCACAAATACAACGAAGTGACCACATTTTCTCCCAAGCCCGCCACCGAAGTGAGGTGGTTGCGGGAGAACCGACATCAATTCCCACTTCTGATTTTCCACCGCAGCGCAGACATATCAAACCTGGAATATGGCCATTAAGTACGCCTTTTGATATAACGTCCTTATCCTTGTCTTTCTTGGGTGCAACGGACAAACGACCAACCCCGTCGACGAGGTCGTATGGTTTGATAAAGAGAGTAGATTTGTTGAGGATTTTGGAATATGTAATTTTATTGACGGTGTTTGAGAGATGTGACTGCATGGCAGGGGTTGGCTGGCAAGCAGCTAATGCTTGTCGACAAGCATCTCCTATGACATGGATCAACTCATCACCTTCACCATTGAAAAATGAATCACTTTACCATCTAGTGCGTGACAGTCTTGCACCAAAGAAGCGAGAAGAGTACCCAAAGACGCAAAGTCGATGCCAGAGCTGTCAACCAGATCAACGAGGACGTCGCGAGCAATCTGAGCAACTTCTCCCTTCGCAGAAAGAGACCCCAGATAAGCACGATATCGCGTAACATGTTCCAGCGCTGTTCTGAAGTTTTGCAAAGCAAAAGGGTGGCCGAGGTGCAATAGAATGGGAGCAGTCAATGGGGGAACAGTGCCTAGGGAAGGGTCCGCTTAACATTGGGACTAAACCTATAATCACGAGATAGACTTACCTGACGAGGCAGTCTTGGATTCCGCGTCCTGAGCACATATATCGCAAGACAGCACGCACTCCTTCATTATCCTCTCCGTGAGTGATACAACCCACGTCGACAATCCGATGAGTTGCCAAACAGCATCTGGACTATACTTAGGGCTAAGAATATATGGAGAAGCAGTTTGAATATAATACCTAGATCATATGTATCGCCATCTTGACAATCTTCAAAAGCTCTGTTGCATGCAGCAAGAGAACATAGGTCATGGGCAGTTTTCCACCGCGCCATAGAAAGCTCTTTCTCTTCAATATTGGTTACATCCATTGCCCTATGTCTGCTTAGAGTTAATGCTGAGATCTTGTGGCAGCGGATTTAGTCAAACCTGTAGACAACCATGGCTTCCCCTAGGAAGGACAATACTGATGAATTCGGTATACCATTCTGGTTGCTTTCCAGAATGCTTATGGCATGATGCAGCGTATTCAAAACTTCGGAGATGGGTGTTGTTGCCAATGAAAGAGCATGAGTGAGGTCAGGAGCCGTTTTCCTTGCAAGTATGGCGGAAGAAAGAGCAACAGCGAGAGGTCGTATCAGTGGATCTGTAAGAAGATGAGAATATATCGGGAAAGTATAATTTCACAGGCATACTGGAATCATCCTCTGAAAGCTTCGGTCGTGGGAGTGTATATATCGATGTCTGCACAGGCCACAATGAGGACGACACTGTGCAGATCAGTGATCCATTTGGGGATGGCGCAGCATTGAGAGGTACTATTTCAACGACATATGAAACTATGTGTGAAAAGATAAGTGGGCACTCTGCTTACAATCCTGTCCCACCCTGTCAAGCGTTGACAGTATAGGCGAGGGCTGCCAGTCATTATTCGTTAAATCTGAACTGTCGATGTCCGATATACCCTGAGTGCAAGTAGGTCGGTCAGACGATATGAAGCTTACATGTTGAGGGCTCTTATTTTTCCAATAATGGCTTCCTTCTTTCTCGATAAGGCCTTCCGGAGGGTCCCAAATGTGTCCACAATGCCAACATAAACCAGATTTCGGCCTTCTTCTCCCAGCCAGGTACACGGTGAAATGAATGTCACAACACTTGGAGTAAACGACCGGACGGCGTTTTTGTGGTATATCTACGGAAGTCAGAAAGAACCAGGGGAGAAAAAGCGGGCGAAGTAGAACTTACCCAAGTGGGTTTGTTAGAGTTTGAACTGGGCGTCGAGGGTTGCTTCGTGATGGAATGCATAAGGAGCTCGGATTTGGGTGTAGAGGAATCTGATAGATCAGGATAGCAATTCAGGTTGCGCCTTAAACATCATGATGCAAAGCGTAACATACAATCGCCAAAGTCCAGATATGAAGAAGCCAAGTACATATGACTTTTGTGTTCGCTGTTTTTCTTAATCTTGGGGGAGGAACCGGGGGTTACCGTCTCTGATGGTGGTATGCATATGAATCTGAGGTCAACAAGTGAAGCCCCAGCATGGACAATGGGCGGCAATGGTTCTGCAGATAAACCTATGGTCATGGTGGATAAGGTAATGGAAGGAGGACATCTTCCCAAGAAACGCACTCATTTGTTGTCCATTGAATCTGAGCTGAACTTCACAAAGGTTGACGTGAGGCTCCTCGCCGCAACACTCCCACCCCATTGACTCTTCCTCTGACAGAAACTCTGGAGGCATTTCATCCGGAAGCGTAGAATGCGTTGGGTCAAACTGAGAATTATTCGTCAAGGGCGGCGGAAGAATGTAACAGCGCGTAGCTATTAGGACCGAAGTTTCTGGAATATATAACCTTTAATGAAAGGAGACATCGAGGTGGGAGGAGTGGTACCATTGTGAGCAAGTCCTATGGCAGCCCTGAAACACTGCTGGACACTG
The DNA here is from genome assembly GCA_018851835.1 of Hypsizygus ulmarius. Taxonomy (NCBI): domain Eukaryota; kingdom Fungi; phylum Basidiomycota; class Agaricomycetes; order Agaricales; family Lyophyllaceae; genus Hypsizygus; species Hypsizygus ulmarius. The sequence continues at coordinate 18,385 of JABCKG010007564.1, read as the reverse complement.
CTGGCATCCTTGTCCGAACCTAGATTGGGTTGACTTTCCATTGTAACTCCAGGGTGTGTTAAAGAGCAGCTAATCATCTTCAGATGAGGCACGTAATAGCGAAGATAGCAGACGGCAACTCGATTGTCCTGAGTCACGAGGATCAGAGTTGGACTTGATACGGGGGTACGAGGTCCGCGGGGGGGTAGACGCGTCGACGTGCCCGATGAGTTGATAACCAACTAGCATAGGGATGAGTGTATGCCATGGAGCTGTTCTTGTTGAAAATACCTCTCGAGGTGTCCCAAGCCAGCTGGCAGCAACAACCCCTGCTCCCTGAGCATAGCTCCAGCTTTCCTGGACGTTCCAGGAATCGACTTGTGGACCGCGCTTCCATAGGCACCCAGTTCCGTCACCGTCGCGTCTTGGAAAGTAAGCAAATAGCCAGTCGTCACTTGGAGCCACAGATACGACACTTGGGGGTTCATAGGATCCCGGCGCGGATATGACTGGTGCTGGAGACGGAATGGTGAATTGCTTCGAGGATGAGAAGTGACGGGCTGTGAGCAATGGTTGTGTAGGGTGTGCAGTAAATATGACTGAGGATTGAGACCATTCTACGGGTCTGGAACACGAATATAAGAAAGGGCAACGTGGACAACGACTCCGAGACTTGCCTTCGCGACTGTTCTGTGAGAGGTTCAAAATCCCACCAGCCGGTTTGCCAGTTTTGCCTCTCCCTGGCCTTGCCCTTGGACGGAGATAAAGGCGTCGGCTTCATGTCGTGAAACATGCAAAGGAGAGAGCGCACTGCTGGTGGACTCGATGACAATCGGGTTCAAGTTTGATTCAGGAACACCGATTAGTGGCTGTGCAGCATTATATTTCGTCCATTCCTTTATCCGATGCTCACTGTGCAGTGTACACATGGCTCAGATCGCCAGTCGCCAGCTTTCTCGCGACCTCGATGGACAAGCTACAGATATAGTGGTTCAAACATTCGCAGACCGTTATTTAGTCCTCGTTACTCAGTTTGGCAAAGTTGGATCTTTGGTGCTTCAATCGTTCATAGATCCTAATTCGCAATGCTGAACAACATCTCAAGATCCAAGCATCGATACCTGAAACGACCCCACTTCCACCACCTCCTGCTCCAGATCCATCACAACCCAATCGACGAGCGCTACCCTCACCACCCGCTGCAATCCAATTGACGCCGTTGCTCGGAAGTGCTCCGTCAGAACATATGCAGACCCTGTATTCTCTCTATGCATCACAGATCGCGACAATCGTATGGGTTCAAGAATCTGCAAGTGCAATGGCACCGACTCGACGAAGTGTCGTCGTCGGCCTTGCTCTAAAAAAGCTTGACGGGCCTGAGGGCGAGGATGTCTCTGCACATGAGAAGGCTACGTTCGAGGGAGTTATGAACACGCTTTACGATCTCCTGAATCAGTCATGAGGTCCGGATTCTTATGTCTTCTCTCCTTAATGACGAGATTGAATTCATTCCTATCTACCAGATTGGTAATGTTCAAATTCGCGTTATAAGTAAAACTCGACCCGCGGAAATATCAACCTATCAACCTATCAACCATCGTAGTCAATTTCAAGTATGCCTCAGTGTTGTGAGACAGCAACGATGCAGGATGATGCAGACTGAGGCGACGCGACAGAGTATTGACGTGTGAAGTGGATTGGCACAAGTCTCCTATGTCGGATAACTATCCAAGGAGCGAAGATGCTCCCTTCTGCTTTGCTGATATCTTTCCCATTTTCGCCTCAGCAGAACAGATAGCCGTTCGTCCGGAGGAACTGCCGTCCGTGGATGCCTTTCGTGCAAGTAATAGGCGAAGAATCCAGTAAATAGACCCAAGAATGGATCGAGGGCGCTGCCATATGAAGTTTTAGATCAATACACCTCGACAGAGATGTGACTGACCGAGAGAGCAACACAGGCGCCACCATTGTGAGCGAGGACGCGAGCGTTTAAGAGCTGCGACGAAGAATGAATGAGGCGTGTCTAAAAGTGCAGCTAAGAGTCAGCTATGGCTGTCACTAGTCTCTCAAAGGCAGCCGTCAATTTTCACTTTTCAACCTTCGTGCCTCTGGATATTCGTGTCTGACGCTGTCACTCACTTGAGGGTCGAGAAAACGGAACGCTACGGGAGCGGGATCTCGGAACGAAGTCGCCAGAGCCCCGGTTCAAAATTTTATCATACTTGAAATTTATTTCGTTCCAACGTCACTTCAGTGCTTGACTTGTTCTGACCGTCCATTGCTTTCTTATACTTGACCATCTTTTAGTGTTTCTGGCATGTCTGCAGCTCTTGACCGTCAAATCCGACCCATCTACGGTTCGCCTGTTTCGTAACCCGTCACTGCAATAGCAGTCAAGCCAGTTCACAGATGCTCTCGACACGAATTCCAACAAGTCTGCGATCGTCGCATGCAACAAGCTGCTGAAGAAGCACCCTAAAAACGAGCTCGTCAAAGTGCGCTTCCCCCAGTAATGCCGTTGCAAAAAACGCGGTCTTATGCCCAGTACAGGCTCTGAAAGCGCTTGCGCTAGTTCGATCACAGAAAGTGGAAGAGTCCTTGGTACTCTGCGATGAGGTGTTGGATATGAAGCCAACCGACGACGCCGTTCTGACGGCTATGATGCATGTTCTGAGGGGCTTGGGCAGACGTACGTTCTACCTGATGAGTATAATTTCGTGATTCTGAAGGCACAGGTTAGACAACGACATGGTTCTTATGTTTGAAGAGGCGTATAAGCAGCAACCCAACAACGAGGAACTCGGCGCACAAACTTTCTTCGCCAATGTTCGCGCCGGCCACTGGAAATCAGCTCAGCAGGTTGGAAACTTTATTTCATCATCCTTTATATGATCACACGAGAGGCCGCTGTTTTCAAGTCATGGCGGTGTCTCCTGCTTCCAATTCACATGCTTTGAGCTGCTTTCTGACTATCCCATCTCGCAACGATAGATCGCCACCAGGATGTACAAACAGTTCCAGGAAGATCGATACCTCTACTGGAGTGTCATAGGTGCTGTTTTGCAGGTGCGTCCCATGTAATACGCCTTCAGTGTGTGTCTGAGTTCGATCATCTCAAGGCAAACGATGTAATGACACTTCCAAGCATGCGAACACTTCTGTACAAGCTCGCTCACAGGCTGACGACCTCATCTCCCACACCTTCATACCAAAACACGGACCGATTCCACCTCCATATCTCAATTCTACGCGAGCTTGAACTTTATGACGACGCGCACACGCTGCTGGACAGTGACGTGGGAAAGGCCATCTGCGCCACGAGCTTGTCATGCAATGAACTCCGACGCGATATTTGGCGTTCAAGAGGTATGACGAGAGAGGAAGGTGAACTTGCCGAAGCAAAAATCGTGGAAAAAAAGTGAGCAAACTTATTTGACTCAGACCGACAAACATCACCTAAACTTTTGGGATATAGGGATAGAAATTGGCTGGAGTTCCTTTCCGTTCTTGATGCCACTTTCTGGTACCTCGTCCCTTCCGAAAATCCCGAATCCTCGTCATCATCGGAAGCTGCCCGAGCGGAGTGTGCTGCACATATAGCACGGACTCAGGAATTCTTCACAAGGATAGCGGAGGAGGATGGCCAGACGGATAGGTCAGGTCTGCTTGCTCTATTAGAGCTTGAAAAACGGGCGCGGAGTCACGACCTCTCAACAGGTTCGTTTGTTCGACTTTCTAACTTGATCTCAATCTTATGACTTCATGGGCAAACTAGACCAGGAGCGTATGGTCAAGCTGATGCAACAGTATTTCGAAAAAATCGGAGACAAAGCGTGCTGTTTCGAAGATCTCAAGCCCTACCTTGGATTAGACGGTAATGACATATCTCAGTGGACGTCTTTCTTGGAATCTGTATCTCCCTCTTTTGTAGGTCATCTTTTTTTCCCCGGCCTTTTGTAATGCTGAGTAGTATGGCACTTGAAAGACGACAATCAACGAACTGCGACGACTAATTAACTCCCACAAGCTACTACGCTATAATCTCTCATCGTCCGAGCTTACAGTCGAAGCAGAAACCGCTCGCGCGACCCTTTACATACAACAATACCTCGAAGGGCTCAAGCTAGGAGCGCACTTGCCCTCTACCGAACTGCAAATTGCGGACGATCTCGCCCTCCTCGCAGGAAGTGTCTTTGTCAACTTGTGGAAGTTGACGTCAGAGGAACAGTACCTTCTGAATGCCGCGACTCTGCTTGAGTTTGCCCTAACGAAAAGCAAACAATCGTTCCAAGCGCGATTGATTCTTATTCGCATTTACAGGCTACTTGGTATGAATATCATAAATTTTCTTTAGTGGCTCCTGCTCATGTGCTTGACCATTAGGTGCTCCTTCCCTTGCCCTCGAGCATTATCGTGCAATGGGAATTAAGCAGGTTCAACACGATACCCTATCGCACTTCATCCTTTCCGGAGCGTCCACCTTTTCATTGGGTTCCACTGGTGATATTACTATGATAACCGAATGTCTGGAATCGACTCAGATATACTTGAGCAATTCACAAGAGGTAAATCAAATGATTTTGGGATACTCTTTCATCTTGCTCAATGTTTATCATTGTTCAGACTGCTGATTTTATTGTCAGGGCATTTACTGCCGAAAAGTACTCTCAGGTAATGAACTTTGTAGTGAACTTCTTTTTCGTTTTTCTTATCAGATTCTAGATACCTGAGTTTATTGCTTTCGAGGACCATCTGGACAACTCTCTCCAACGTGACATTGTGAAGATGGAACATCTTCGAATGCGCATCACACATGAACCTATCACGTCTGATATCATTGATATGGAACTCATTGAGCTCAAGTTCATCCTCGATCGCAGTAAGTCAATATGCAGACGAGCTCATCACATCACATTAACCACGAGGACAGTACATCACGATAATCGGGACTTCGATATCATTGCTAACTACCAACCAAGAGCGTTAGATAGCCTCAACACACAGACGCTATTGTTCGGGCGACAAGAGGGGGTATGTTTTATAGTTGAATCATAAAGTCTTTTCTGTATGCTTATTACAGTCACTTAGCTCGGTTGGCTATCGTCATTCCTCAAGCTGTATATACGAGCCTTTCAGCAAGGTAGTGATCTTGACGATACTGTCGAAGAGAAGCTGTTGATCGGAGACCGACCAAAGCAAAACAAGGACCCGAAAAAGCTTGTGCCTTTGAAGGAGCGACTTCTTCAAAGGACAGATGAAGAACTTGCCGAGGTATGTATAAATCTCTTGTGTGCTTCCAAGGTTCCTGGGTCATTCAAATCCCCAATAGTTGACGCCAGATGAACTACTTTTCGTCGACTATGCTCGCGCTCTTGCTGACTGGCTGGAACCGTATCACGACTACACTCGCCCACCCCCGTCAGTGGTATTAGCGGAAGCGGCAAAGCAGACTGAGCTCAAGACTGGTTTTCCACTCAAAGGCGTCGACCTTCAAGCTCTGAATGGTCTGACGGCCAATGGGCATGGAAAGAAAGACGAGGAACCTCCTGCAGTCACTGAGCCTCCAGAGCTTGTTGTTAAGTACTTTGACCGTGAGTATCACTTGTCCTGTCGGTCTTCGACCCTTTATCGAGCTGTTTTTCTCCAGAGGTCAAGACGCGCTTCTCGGAGGTGCTGGGTAATTTGCCAATGGTACAGGCTCTCCATGTCGCCACTCTTGCACAGGAGGTATGTCATTTACTATGTACATCGCTCATGGAGCTGATTTTCCGGGTAGGCTTTGCTTCTGTTTACTGTCGAGACCTTACGCTTTAAGTCTGCCTCAGTGGTCAAAGTCAACAAACTTGGCGCTGTACGTCCCCATGTGTCAACTCATGTTGTGTAAGACTGAAGTTCTCCTTCTGTTTTCTCAGCTTGTCGCAAGCTTCAAGACCATTCGCCTGAATGCTATTGCGGTGCTCCGAGAGATATCTGCCGATCTGGTCAAACAAAGCGAAACAGAAGGCATCGCTGACAAACGCAAGGCCTTCGTTGATGCCTGCATAACGGTGACGAATACGGATGTGAGCACTCAGCTATTTTATGGTGCTTCAGCGACTGATGTATATTCAGATTGATCACGATTTCGTATTGAACATCGCAAAAAGGGTGACCGATGCCCGTAAGAAGGTATTAGAGGGCGTTGGCAAGGGTCTTGGACGAGTATGCACTGCTTACGCGCATTAGACCTTTCGGGGGTGTTTCGGAGGACTTTCATGAGTATACTAGATAGCTTCGAACTATCCATCAGCCCCCCCTCACATGTTGAAACAATGCATCTAATTAATACACATTATAATGCCATCCATTGTCATTGTTGCACTGAATCTTCAGGAGGGGTGAGCGGTAATGTCGCACAGCATGTTGAACTAGGTCGCAGAGCATGTAGAACTAGTTGTATAAAACAAGAGGGAAAAGTACTCCCTCCTTTCGTTCCAAAGATCGTACCAAGTTTTTGAAGAAGTTAGCCTGTAAGTTCGAAGTCGTGCGAACGAATCACACGGAACTCCAGCTCGAACCTTTACATGAGATCATGAAAAAGGCGCGCAACGATATGAGATATTGTATGGAGTCCATTCATGTTGAGATATTGAAATGAGAATCATCAATCGTGCTGTACACAAGGCCTTCGTCCATGAGCTTGTCCAGTGCCTCGCTATGAATAGAATGAGATCAAAATATTATGAGGTTAATGGTAAAGCTCTGACCTTATTTTCTCGGCATCGCCGTCGGCTCCAGTAGCTCGGGCAATAATAGAAACATGGACGCCTTCGTCGCTTCTTGGCTGGTTACTGATAAACCGGGCGATTTGTTGCTGCAGTGGTGGCAAATACGAGAACTGGTCATTTATGTTGGTGGTAGCGTGCGACTGGTTTGTGTAGGCCGAGACACCAGCGCCTCGAGATGGAGCTGCGGGTTGTCCATGTAATGAAGACTTGGGGAGAGTCAGGGTTAGCACCAAGATGCGAATCATGAACGCACCTGGCCTCGGTCAACCATTAAAGTAACGGCAATTGTTTCCAGAATATGAAAGTAAACCTCGTGGGGATCAGTCGCAACTCTAATGTGGGTGGCGTTTATGTAACGTTTGTTCCCAAAGGTCTTCAATGCCCCAGTTACGCGGACATATAACGACTCCCTGGCCTTGACATCAACAACTTGGGGAAAAAGGAAAGAATTGAACTCTTACTCTATACCGCCCCATTTTCCCGCGTCCTCCTCGCTGGAAGAGTCGACCCAATGTCGTGCCTCTATTCTACCTGTTCCGTCATCAATCCAGTACACGCAATTGGTCGTCTGGGACTGGACAGTGACAACCTGTCCTACTAGGGTAATCTGCATGTTGTGTTCCAGTGGGTTGATGGGCTTGTGTCGTTTCAGATCATACCTGGCCAATTTCCATGTCATCCACCGTCCACTCGGCATCGGCATGCGCCTGCGTGGCTTTAATCACTTGCGCCACGGTCAAGGGGCGTAATGAATGCGAAGCTTCCTTACTCTGGGATACATCAGCATTGGAAAGGCACCAATATGGCGCAAATCAAGGCGTACGCGTGCTCCACTGGGGCTACCACTCGCGCTGTAGGGGGAGCCTCCTTGCAGAAATCCGCCGCCGCCGCCGTAATCGTTGTCTAACAAAGAATGTGAGACCTTCCGTTGTCCATGCAGTCTTTTAAAGACCTACATTGGCTCATTAGCGCGTCAAATTGTCTAAGAGATCAAAGTTTTAGTGAGTGTAATGAGAGCGAAGGAGAGCGTGTGACAGATCGCGTTACAAAGAGAATGGTCGTATGTCACGCGATATTTGGCTCTGTGTGGTGTGATCAGACTTGACTTTGAACCAACCAATTTCATCGACCAATTGTTGCAAAAACCTGGCCTAAGCTTGAACTTGAACTACAGTGTCGATTACTTCTTCAGCTCATGGATAATCACCAGAATGAGAAACTACCAGTGATTAGCTATACTTGGCCTCCTCAGGTATGATTCTCCTTTACAATCACAGCACTTCGATATCAGAGTGGACTGTGCAAGTTCTCTGAATCTTCGCACTCCCTAGTACGTCGTTAAGGACGTGGTTCGACGCGTGACAATACGCCAAATGCTAGAGGCCGATCAAATGCACACCACTGCACCCTTTAGGATCGATGGAAAAGAATTCCAGAAAGTGAGCAAACAATGAATTTATTGATGCTTCCAACAAAACAGTCGTTCATTCTGACAGGTGATCATTGTCGCCAATGTCTGTTCTTTCAGGGTGTTTCCAAACTATAGTGACTTTGAGCTTGACGATGGAACGGGTAGAATCAGGGGTCAGCAGTGGAACAACAGTTTCCAGTTTGACCCAGATCAGCTTCAAGTCCTGCGAGTCGTAACCTTCCCATGCCCTTCTGTTATCTCACTTGCTCTCTGCAGGAAGCTCCCTTATGTAAGTGTCGTCGGAGAGCTGGAAAAATATAAAGATAGAAAGTCCATCAGGACTGCCAAAATTGAAATTGTGTCAGATCCGCATGTGCTGTATGAACACATCTTACACGCGATATATGATACCTTAGTATACGAGCGTGGTCCTCTTCCTCCTTTCGTGAGTTTAATCTCGGCTTGCCGCTATGTCAGTCTCACCTTCTAGCCCATACAGATCATCCCTCAACCCTTGGTAGGTACCGACGCAGATCAAAGTCTCGTGCAAGAAGACGACTTTGCTGAATTTTATGAACCGCCTGAGTCCCTATACAACGTTGCCGAACCTATCGGAGTAGATTTCGATACCCACGCCCCTTACCCTCCGCTTCACACTTCCCGCTCAATCGTTCAGCAGGAGAAAGAAGTATTAGGGTACGACCCGCCAAATACATCCGTTTCGACGTCCACCACTGAGGGCAAGGGCAAAGTCAAAGCCCATGCTACGACAGCCGAATTGCTTGATCCGATTTCTTTGCTTGGGGAAAGTCACTTGAATACCTCTATGACCTCCCGTGGAGAGGGGATCCCAAGTACATCAGGGAGCAGATGTCGCGGACTCGAACGGTCCGCGTATGGAGAAGACGATCCTGATGAGTTGCAGTATCCTGCGGCTATTATCCAGAACAGTTCAGAGTCGCAAACTCTTGTCCGCCCCGAGAGTCCAATGGCAGAGTCCCCACCTCCCTCATCACCTCCATCTTATCCTGTCACGCCATCCTCCCACTCCCTTCAAAAACCATCTGCTAGACATGATCCGTTCTCGAGGTTGACGTCTCTGCAGCGCGACATCCTCCTGCGCATTCAAACCGTCAAGAGCGAAAATGCTCGACTCGTTTCCATATACCCTTCTGTTGACGATTCCGTGGGAGAGGATTACTGGAGAGGTGTTTCTATAGCGGACATTATCAAAGCAGTTCGGATCCGCTATCCGTCTCTGGATGTTGGTATATTCTGGTTAATGACATTGTTTCTGATGATCTCAGTCGTTGTGCTGATGTTATACTCACAGGGAAGCTCTTGAAACTTTATTCGAGGAGGGATACATCTTTACTCCCATCGACGATGAGCATTACAGTTGCATATAGCCTTGAGCTTGTTTAAGCTGTTCTCAACTTGATAATTCGTACATACAACTTGATACGTTTTTGAATTACAAGAATTCAGGTTAGGCACCAGCAGGACCCCTGAAAGCCCAGCGAAATGCCTGATCCCGAACCCCCCTAAGTTTGGGGGGTTTTTATCCGGACGATTTTGGGTGGTTTTTATCCGGAGGGTCAGCTCAGCCCTCCGATTTGCCCAATTTTTATCCGGACCCCCTCTCAGGCCTCAAATTTCCATGATTTTTTCTCCGCTGCACGTCTTTTGGCTCTGCACTTGTACTGTGTGGATTTTTGCATATGAAAAAGTCAAGTAAAGAAGATTCAAGACACTGAACCAGCTATCAGGGCATCATGGAAAGAAAGGATGTGCCGATACGACGCTCCACCTTCATCAACCTTGACAGGACGAGATGTTCCATAAAAGAACTCACTGGTAGACCTCCAACCGATAAGAATATCTGGAAATCCCTAAAGAATAAAGCTATTTCGAAAAACATCAGCGCTTTCCTATGGAAGGTTATGCATAACGCCTACAAATGCGGCCCCTACTGGTTGAACATCCCCAATTATGAAAACAGATCACAATGCCCAGCATGTGGAGTAGAGGAATCAATAGAACATATCCTGACCAATTGTGAAGCCTCCGGGCAAAACACAATATGGACCTTAGCTGAGCATGTTTGGAACCAGAAAGGTTACGACTGGCCGGAACCAAGTTTCGGCCTGCAACTTGGTTGCGGACTGGCAACCTTCAAAGACAAAAAAGGAAAAGTTGATCCAGGAGCGGCGCAACTATATACTATACTAGTCTCTGAATCTACACATCTCATTTGGAAATTACGATGTGAATGGAGAATTGGCCGCGACTCGGAGCCGGAAAGATGCCACACATCAGAAGAAATAAAAAACCGGTGGATACAGGCAATAAATACACAACTTTGTTTTGATTGTCTCTTAACAGATAGACTGCGCTATGGGAGAAAAGCTTTAAAAACTACAATTGTAACCAGAACATGGAACAAAATATTAAAAAATGAAGGAGACCTCCCAAACGACTGGTCGAGATATGCCGGGGTTTTAGTGGGTATTAGAGTGGAGCGTCCGCCAGGCCGCAACCGCTAGCGTCAGCTGCGGTCCACTCTCGAGTCCCACACTGCTTCGAACAGAAGTGTGCGTAAATGCATTTCCTCGGGGTGAGCCGCTTTTCAAATGGAGTGAAAACCTCCACATAACCAGCTAGGATGCGAGGATGGCGCTTGCCATTTGTCGTCTGCTAATAGCTCCACCAAAAAAAAAAAAAAAAAAAAAGACACTGAACCAGTCAACCACCACAGCCTTCATGAATCTCTTCTTCGTGACGGTAGATTTGACCTGGCAACGGAAATATAACCTGCAAAAGGTGAGAAGATAATGAACACGGCCATAGACCATTGGATTCATGGATCAGTGGAATTGCTGTGAAAGGTGAAGATTTCGAGCACTGTGTAAAGCTGAGTATTCGACTCCCTTATGGTGTGGTTTTTATCCGGACCCGGATCAGACCTCCCCATGGATCCCCATTTTTATTAGTCTCGGCTTTGCCATTCTCTCATGGTTTCCTTCCCAATTTGGGCCCCTCCCTGTGGGACCTTGCGTTCACAATTTTCTCAGCGCTTATGTCACCATTTGACAGCTCTCGTCGATCAAGTGCCTGTGCTCGCCGTCATCTTTCACGTCGCGTACCACGCTCGTTTGTCCTTAGACACTCTCTAATCTAGTTTATCTTCTGCTTTATATTGAATGCATTGATATCCAATCCGCCACCTTGCCAATGGTCTTCCAGACATCGATGAAGCAGATGTGGCAAGCTCACCTGGTCCTCACTCCTCTCCAGGCCTTTCAACATCTCTCGACAACCTCAACCTCCCTCAAGACGTACTGCACCTGACCCACTAACAAGTCAGACCCAGTAACGAGTCACCAGCTGCAGAGACCTCGGAGATCAAGATTTTTTGTATATTTGAGGCTCAGAACATAAAACATAGCATCCTATCCTACACCAAACCTTAGGAGAAACACTATAAAATTGCAGAAGTTTTTCTATGAAGACATTTTCGTGACGAAATTTGGTTCTGGGAGGTGATCGGGCCATCATCAGATTTCGGCACTTTCCGACGCTGGACTCTCTCGAAAGCAAACAGGCAGGACAACTTCCCCTCAACCAGGAATGTAGTAAATCAGAAGTCTCAGTCGGTCACGAAGATGTGGAATCGACTTATTATTTAACTACCTGTAGTAAATCAGAAGTCTAAGATAAAGTAGGTAAGTGTATAATACTTAGTAGAAGATAAAGTAACGTACCTCAGTCGGTCACGAAGATGTGGAATCGACTGAGGTAGAATAACGAGATTACGTAGTATATAAGGGAGAAGAAAATAATCTGGGAATACGTTAGCTAATTACCCGCTATTGTATTGAAACGACCAAATGTGATCCATCCTGTGGACGTGGTCTTTTGGTGCACGTGAGGAGCGCAGATTCAGCACGTGCGAGCCAACTATAATACTCCCCCTGGCTCGATGGGCTCGATATCCTCGCACAAGCAGAGTGCGACACAGAACTTGTGGTGGGCAATACGACCAAGAGGCTTTGTGAAGAGATCAGCTAGGTTGTCCACGGATGGCACGTACCGTATCGCTATATCTCCGGCCTTGACACGCTCCCTGATGTAGTGGTGCCGGATGTCGATATGCTTGATGCGCGAGTTGTGTTTGGTGTTCTTCGAGAGTGAGATGGCACCTGCATTGTCATTCAAGAGGACAGCTGGTCTTGGCTGAGGAAAGCCGACCTCATCCATTGCCGAGTACATCCATAGGACCTGTTTGCAACTCCATGTCATTGCCATGTACTCAGCCTCGGTTGTCGAGAGAGCAACCGTTTGTTGGTACTGAGCACCCCAAGCTGTCGGACCCCCTGCCTGCATCATGACATGTCCTGAGCAGGACCGACGAGTATCCGTGTCGCCGCCATAGTCCGCGTTGATGTATCCAAGTGGGGTAAGATCAGTGTGTCCTTTTCCGCCGTATGTGATTTTGTAGTGTAGTGTGCCTCGAATGTACCATAAGACATGTGTCAATGCATCCCAGTAAGCCTTGCCTGGATCTGAGCTGAATTTGCTGAGTGTAGAGATGGCATATGATAGGTCTGGTCTCGTCGCGATCTGTGCATACATTACTGAGCCGAGTACTTCACGGTATGGCTTGTCCTTCATGAACCGGTGTTCCTCGTCAGTCGTTGGAGCCTGATTTCTTGTCAGGATGACTCTGAGCGAAAGGGGTGTTGGTCGAGGGCTACAGTCTGATATGCCATATTTCGAGAGGACACGTTCTAGGTATGCACGTTGCGAGAGACTGAGGGTTTCTGCCTCTCAGTCTCGGTCTATGCGTATCCCCAGTATCGGCTTCGCATCTCCTAGATCCTTCATCTCATATGTCCACCCTAGCTTCTCCCTTGCCTTCACTGCACCCTCGGGAGTCGATGAGATGCCATTGACGTCGTCTGTGTATGTGCTGGTGATGGTGGTCTCTCCGTTGGCATGTCGAGCATGAACTGATTGGTCAGCCTGAGAGCGATAGTACCCGAGTTCCTTCATCTCCTTATCGTATGTCTCCCACCAGTTGTATGCCCCATCCATAGTGCCGTATAGTGCCTTCGTTACCAATGCCACCTTTTCTACTTCCCCTTCTTCTGCAGCCACCTCGTATCCTTCAGGCTGGTCCATAATGATCGGAACCTGAGTCGAGGCATTCAGGTAGGTGCCAACATAGTCCACCTGCCACGCTTCCATGTTCTTTGCAGCCGCGACCACCAAATTCATCCGTAGTGATTCGTAGCATACAACGGATGCATAGTTGTCAATCTGGTAGTCGACGCCAGGAATCTGCGTGAATCCTTTTGCGACAAGTCGTGCCTTGCGTCCTATGAGCTTTCCATCAGCATCATACTTGTTGGCGAAGGTCCAGCGGTTTTGCATGGGTTTGACATTGGCCGGGCGATCCACCAGTTTCCACATGCCATGGACTCGGAGGTTTTCAATCTCCTTGTCCATTGGTCCCTTCCACAAGTCTGGGCACCTCATAGCCTCCGTATACGAATTTGGAACCCAGTTATTGTCAGGATCAACAATTAAAGCAGCTGCATTATCGAGAGATGTCAGGTATGCCTGGATATGGTTGATTGAAGCTGGGATCTCATCATCTGCCCATGCCTCACCAGCACGCCGTGCTGCTTCAATATGCTCCTCAGAAGCGACAGATTCGAGAATAGCAGTTGTTGGCTTGGGGTTCCTTCCAGAGCAGCGTGGAATGAAGGGTTCGAGTGGCGGGATAGCAGCAGGAGTTGCAGGAGCTGGCAATACAGGTATCACAGGGATGGTATGTTGAACAGGTGTGAGTCCCTGTGTTCGTTCATTTCCCAGGTCTGGGTCTGGACCATCAAATGTGACATGGTCCTCCCCCTCATTGGATGGTTCAGATAGCGGTGGTAGAGTGCGATTGCCAGTGCCCTCCTCAAAGATGATATCACGCGAATAGAAAATGCATCCGCTCGATCAATCGAACAATCTATATCCGTCTCGCCCATAGTACCCGATTAGGATGCACTTTACCGATCGAACATCAAGTTTGCTTCCGCCCAGCTCAGTCGGTATTTTGGCATACACGGTGCATCCAAACGGGCGAAGGTGGGACACGTTGGGTTTGAAACCCTTCCACGCAGTGAATGGGACATTATCTGGGTGCCGGGATGTGGGGATGAAGTCGGAGAGGTAGAACACTGTGGCTGCTACTTCGCACCACATGGATGGAGGTAAGCCTGCCTCGTGTATCAGGACATGTACGTGCTCAAACACCGTTCGGTTACTATGCTCTGCCACACCATTGGATGGAGATGAATATCCCGATGTAGTCTCGTGGACAATGCCGTGTTCAGCACAGTAGCCACGCCACAGGTCATTGACAAACTCCGGGCCAATGTTGGTTCTGATGTAGCGAATTTTCTTCCCAGTGTGAAGCTCCACGGTAACGCGGTAATGCCGGAAGGCTTCCAAGGTTGTGGCAGCTGTCTTGTTCGTGAGGAAGTATCCTTCCATATGCCCACAGTATCCATCAACGTGGTGCATCAAATATGATTTACCACCCGTCGACTGCACTCGTGCTGGTCTCCACAGATCAATGTAGACTCGCTCAAGAACGTCCTTTTCCCGCACCTCCCCACCATTGAAAGGACGACGTGAGTGCTTCTCCATGATACAATCCTCACACATGCCAAGTCCCTGCTTCATAGACGTCACATCCAATCCCTCGACCAGTCCTCCTCGCACCATCTTCGCAATAGACCCATATCCGACATGACCAAGGCGCCGGTGCCACATATCGATGTCAGTCGGGTGGTTGTGGGATCGGGCAGCAAATGCTGAGGCAGATCGAGAGGCGATTGTGGCTGCAGCAATGGTGACGTTCACCATGGATGACTGCACTTTGGGTGAGGTGATCGATCCATCCATTGAGTGGAGATCAATCTCATACATCGTCCCAGATGCTCTGCCAAACATAAAGGGGATGCCAGCGGGGTTGAGAAAAGTAGTCCCTCCTCCTCCAAATACCGTGAAGCATCCTGCCTTGTTGAGATGACCGATGGAGACGAGGTTATGGGATAGGTCTGGGGCATGAATGGCCGTGAAGGTAAGGGCAACAATCTTTCCATTGAAGACAATGCGCTTATGAACCTGTCCAGTCCCGGCGATGTTGAACCTCCCACCCTTCGTCACTGTTGCCCCTGCATCACCGTGGAAAGGCGAGTATATTACGAAGTCTGCGTGATCAACAAAGCAATGTTCACTCACTGCTAAGTCTGCATAGGTAACGATCTGTGCACTGCTCGGGCTGATTATTTTCGTCATGAGCGCATAGGTTTCAAACACAGCTGGTGCAGCTGGCGCTACTGCGCTGTTTACCACTGGAGTTGCAGTGGAGGATACACCTTTCTTCGACCACCATGCTGGGTACTGGCCTTCCATCTCTCCGCCAGGTTTGAAGCATTTTTTGATAGTATGACCGACGCGCTTGCAGACTGGGTTCGTACATATGTTGGTGGATCGGGGGGACCTCTGCTGGTGTGTAGCAAGGGCCTGTGCAGCAGGGATTGATGCCGGGGCTGTCAGTTGGCTTCCCGTTCGCAACATGATCTGGAGGGTAAGCTTGCTAATGACATCTGTAGACGTCTTCTCCGCTAGCATCGTGCCGACCAGGATATTCCAGTTGGGTGTATTGGGCATAGAACCCAAGATGACCATGCAGAATCCTGCATCATCCATCTTGCTTCCCTGGGCTGTAGCTCACTCCCACGTGCGACGTAGTAGCTTGATATGGCTTTCTATGTCTGTTTCCTCAGTGTAGCGAATGGCACAGAGGGTGTTTTCAGCATGGAGAAGTCCCAGATCAGAAACAGCATCTCGAGGAGTGGTTAATGATGCCCAGCAGTCAGCCGCCGTTCCGTCCATCTTGACACCAAGTCCAACTGCGTTCCGGATGTTCAGGATAACAATACCCTGAGTAAAAGCATTGTGCTGCTCCCACTCATTCATAGTTGGGGCTATCAAGCCCCAGTAGGTGGTAGCTGGGGGTGGTGATACATCAGGCCCTGGTGCTGTGGGTCATGGTATGGAGCCGTCGAGGTAGCTGGCCAGTCCACGCTGCTTTGCCGCTGCCCAAATCGTTTCTTTCTATTCTACCCAGTTCGAGCCGTTGAACCTTTCGTCGGCTGGTAGGAGGAAGTTACTTGTCGAGGACATTTTATGTTTTGGGTTGGTTCAGGTAGTTTCTTTCTTTTTCTTTTGTTTCGAGAATTTGAGTCGATAGTTTGGAAGTATGATAATTCGTGTCCGTCTGAGTTTAATAGAAGTACGGGTCGGGGCCCATAACCTGTAGTAAATCAGAAGTCTCAGTCGGTCACGAAGATGTGGAATCGACTTATTATTTAACTACCTGTAGTAAATCAGAAGTCTAAGATAAAGTAGGTAAGTGTATAATACTTAGTAGAAGATAAAGTAACGTACCTCAGTCGGTCACGAAGATGTGGAATCAACTGAGGTAGAATAACGAGATTATGTAGTATATAAGAGAGAAGAAAATAATCTGGGAATACGTTAGCTAATTACCCGCTATTGTATTGAAATGACCGAATGCGATCCATCCTGTGGACGCGGTCTTTTGGTGCACGTGAGGAGCGCGGATTCAGCACGTGCGAGCCAACTACAACAAGAAAGGCTAGGAATTTCAGTATCTCAAAGAAATTGTTATAGATGAGTGCCTGTCAATTCTAAATGCTAATAAATCATCAGATGCAAGTGCACCAGGAGGCTTTTTCGTTCAGCATGATCACGGCTCAGAAACTACCGAGGCCTGACTCGTTACCCCCAAATCCCTCAGAAGGCCAGTCATTTCAAAGAAAAATGTATGCCTTAGGTTCCACGTCCTCATAAAATCTAGTTCTTTGTTGTCTCGCTACAAAGTCATATATAAAGCGATCTGTCAATCCAGAATGTCCAGAAGAGGCCAACAAAATATTTGCTGGAAGGTTTTTTCGGACGTGACTCGTTAGTGGGTCAGGTGCAGTACCCTTTATTGACCTTCAAAGCTTCTTCAGGGATGGCCAGGATGATTCCGACTAAGGGGCCAAAATTGGGAAGGAAACCATGAGAGAATGGGAAAGCCGAGACTACATTTTTATCTGGACGTTTGACCCCATGCATTTTCCAAAATTTGGGCTCGATACTCATAGGAGTGACGGATACCGATACCGATTCTGAGTTCGAAAGCTACCACGTGACTTCCAAATCGGACGCGTCAAACGCTCGCGTCGTGTAGGCTCGTCCCCATCCAGCTTCACATCACATGACAACTCGCGAAACTCGTTCAAATGCGAAGCCGGCTGGGCCGTCTCGTCTCCATTTTGGGTGAAGGTCCATTTCTCCGCTAAACAAGAGGTGTGGACTTCAAAAAAATGAGCTCTCAACATCGAAAAAAAGTCCTTAAATTGAGTATACATAAAGTCATTTTTGAAGCACTTAGCACAGAATGGCATTGTCAGAAAAAAGGTGATTTTTTGAGCCAACTTCACTGTCATCACCAATGTCTTCTGTGTATTCAAAGCTCAACAGATAAAACTTTTCCTCTGCCTATAGTTGATGAAAGGGAACACTTAGGATAGGAAATAGAAGCAGTGAAAACTTTCTTGATGAAGAGGCACCCAAATAGTGATAAAATGCGAGCCCATCATTTCTGGTGCATGGGCCACTCGATGACGACGGCTTTTTTCCAAGAAATTCATATTTTATTTGTGCACTCCATCTTGGTCTACATGTTCTAAAAACAGTTTTTCATATACCCAACTTGAGAACATTTTTTGAAGCTTATGAGTGCAATTTTTTGAAGTCGGCACCTCTCGTTTGGCGGGGAAATCAATGCTCCGCCAAAATGGCGACGAGATGGCCCAGTCTGCTCGCAAGCTCGCCAACCCTCTCTCTGCTCATCACATGCTCAAAATTATGTAAGCACTCACAAATCAATATTGACAAAGAGAGCTTGCGAGTGTGAATGGTTCACGAGTCTACGTGTTGTGCTCTGAAGGCTCCAAACTGCTCTTCCTGACACTGATGCTGTATGCCCTGATGTCTTATATGGGATATGCTTAACAGGGGCACCACTAAATGTATATACCATGCTCTCCAGGCTCATTTCCAGCTCACAGTATGCAGACTCATTGTC
>JABCKG010000435.1:0-10031 GCA_018851835.1 Hypsizygus ulmarius | reverse complement strand
AGGGCGGGAGTATCAAGGGCAGCGGCGCGGGTGAGGAGGAGGAGGGGAGGAAGAGGAAGAGGCCGAGTAAGAAGGATCTGGTGGGTTGCATGGACGGAGGAGGAGGGAGTGAATGACAGGAAAAGAGTCAGCCGGTATAAGTATATGTGATATGTAGAGGCATGTACATAAGATGGGAAATGAAATATATTGCCTACGTACACGGAGACGTTGCATGCAGCCAATGAGCGACAAGACGCCAAGTTTATTGCTCTGTTCAGGAACGCACAACTTCAAAAAAAACAGTGTAAGGTCGAAGTTTCTCTTTTTTGTGGTTTTGGCACGATCATAACTTCACCTCCCCGCAGGGAGCTCGCAGTGGTAAAAAAAAGACTGGCCGTTGCAGGGTTTCTGCAGCGGCCAGTCGGCGACATTCAATTGAACTATTTCTATGGCGGAGAGTTGGGTACGGCTATTCTACCATGCAACGGAGAGTCAGCATGCTGTACTCTACTACGCAATGTCAATGTGCATGTCCTGTCCTACGGAGAGTCAGCAGCGTGTGCTACCCAAATCCCAGCGATATGTTAGCCGAAGTATGACGCATCGAGGACTGGATGATCGGCTGTGCTTGAAGGGGCTTGAGGTCACACGGTTGAGGAGAGGCGGAATGTGTTCACACTCACGCGGCGGTCAGGATCTCGTCTTGAAAGATCATCTAGTCAGGATACACAACGTGTTGGGTAAAATAACTCACCAGAGGCGAGGACCTGGTTGCGATTCACATCGAAAATAATCTAAAATAGTCAAAACACGTCAGAAGATGCAACAAAGTGTTCACCAATACACATGACAAGGTGCTCACCGAATTTTGCTGCCAGGTAGTGTGTGTTGCCACTCGCCGTTGGGGCCAGAACCTAGTTCTAAAATGACATAAAAATAGCCGAGAATTGTCAGAAAGTGCAACAAAGTACTTGCTGAAATAACTCACATATAGCGGAAAGCGGCAGAGCGCTCACGAGGGTTTGTTAACTGGAAGCGTGTTCGACCGCTCGCCGCGGGGGCCAGAACCTCTGCAGCAATATCGTCGAAAAACATGCAAAATGACACCTAAAATGCAAAAATAAACCAAGTCATTAGCCGAAATTAGCCAAGAACTCTCACCTCTGCCTTGCTGAGAGCGCTCACGGTGGTATCCGGTCAGAGATGTGTGGTTCCACTTGCCGTGGGGCTGGAACCTCGTCAGATCGACGACTGAGAGGTGATCTAAATGATGCAAAGTGGTAACGCGACATACACGAAATTCACGACAAACAACTCCTGCAAGCCGTCGTTGTCGTGGCGCTACGCACTACTCCGCTAAACCACACGTCGCTTTCCAGTCATAAGGAAGTGGCTCGCTCGCCGCGGGGCCAGGACCTGTGCAAATTTATCATCAAAAAAGACGAAAAGAGAGGTCAAAATGGTGTGGAAGATACATACGTTAAGCGAGAAACAATACCCGAAATACGCCAGCGAAGCACCGCTAGCAGTGATGTCATGGTGCTACGCACCACTCCGCGAGAGCCCACTGGGCATTTCGGTCAGGAACATGGGTTATCGCACCCGCAGGGCAGAACCTCTGCAAATTTAGCATTGAAAATGTCCAAATAGACATCGAAATGATACAGGATAAACATACCTTAAGTGAGAGTACTAACACATTGATATCTAGTCTTCGTGGTGCTACGCACCACTCCGCGAGAACCCACGGTGCATTTCAGTCAGGAACGTGGGTTTTCGCTCCCGCGGGGCAGAACCTCTGCAGATTTACGGTTAAAAATAATAAAATAGACGTTAAAATGATACAGGATAAACATACCATAAGCGACACATTGCACACCTCTGTGGCACTACGCACCACTCCGCAAGAGGACGTGGAGTAGCTAAGAGCGACAATGGTCGCTCACGGAAGTATCCTAGCAGGATACTTGTTGTTCTGCTCGCCGCGGGGGCCAAAACCTCGTCAGATTTATAGCTGAAAAGTGATCTACAGGATGCAAAAATGGTCAGCAAAATACGGGCAGTATACATGGAAATACGCATGGACCTCGAAGATAACTGCACATCTCCCGCTTGCGTATCTCCCGCTTCTGCTATTAGCCTGCGTTCCAAGTCCTAGCACGATCAGCCATCATAGTTGGTTCAAGTCCATGTCAAGGCATCCAAAGAGTCCGCATGCATTGGGAAGTGTGTAGCGTGGGCCAGGTGTTGAGTTCGAGTAGGACACGTCATCAGACTTTGAACGTTGTCATGAGATCGAGAGTGAATACAGATAGTTATGAAGCTTACCGTGAGCCTATTGAGCCGATAACTACATGTTCATGGCCTTCCTATCGTGTGCTCCAGCTGGTGGGTGCTGGTGTGCAGTGGAGGCTCCATGACTTGTTGGAGTAGGTGTCGTTGTGATCGGATTGGGCGAATGGCTTCAGCTGGGTTGGATGCAGCATTGAAATGAATATCTTGTCGATAGATGCAGTGTGTTGTGATGATCGACGTTAGGTGTGGTGATGATCGAGTTCAGTGCACGCGACAAAATGAGTCGCTGGAAAAAGATCATATTTGTCAAATTCGAGCACACCAAACAACGCGTGGTTCTCCGGTGATGCCAAACAACACCGAAGATCATCGACATCATCGACAATACAATGATGCGACATGGTGTGAGATGGAGTGAATGGGTGAATGGACCGGCATAGGTTGGTCATGGGGAAATATGGAAGCTCCCCATTATCTGACAGTTCTTATACCATGTTTTCAGCTTCCGCCGGAAATCTGCATTAGAATGTCCGTTGCGGCATAGCGGACTATTCGCCGTCGACACGCGCTAAAATTCTGTGAGCTGACATACCTTCAGGGCCCTTTGATCTTCGCTTATTTTGGCTATTTTCGGCATCTATCCCTGGATCAAAACTCTTGCAGGTGAGTATTCACTCCAGTCCAAGTCCCAGATTCTTGACTGTCCAACACTATTCACAGAATGCAAGGATGGCTAGAGGATTGCTAGCCATCCTTGCATTCTGTGAATATCTGGGTAGGAAATGGTGAGTACATACTGTATCAGTTGCCAGCAATTTGAAGTATCTGTGACCCTGAATTCTGCTTTCCATTGTTCTTCGGTTGTATACTCCATCCGATCGAGAATGTGGTTTGATCGCCGTGACCTTGCCACTTCGATTTTACTAACCCATCTTTCTCCTTAGGTTCCGAGTTGTAACTCAACCTTATCATGGCTCAAGATCAATTATCTAATCACTTGCTCAACACATGTTGCATTTTTGATGCACACTCCGAAATCCATCTATGAACTTTCCGAGATGTGTATGTACTTTCCACGCATCAACGAAACCTTCTGTCTCCATTCCATTGCATCATTTTCTTTAGAAGCATTTGGCGCTGTCAGATTGCCCTTACTTCCACCATAACTCCACGGGCAAGACCCTACAATAGGAACCAGTCCATGGTACGTACTCTCCACTCCAAGCAATATATCTTTTACTGAAGCTTCCATTTGGAAAGACAACCAGGTCATCTAGGCCAGGGCGCACACCGCATAATGTCAGATCACTTTCTGCCAAGTGCCGCCACATCGGATGTTCACATCGTCTTCCCGCTGATGACACTTACACAAGTCCGTTCGATTTCGATTACCGCTCGGACATCTGTGCTTGAGGCATATAAAGTGCAACAGAATTCTTTCGAATTCTTCATCAGCTTACCGCTTTTCCCTTCTCTTCATCTCTCCGACACCCTATTCCCATTCCTACACATCCTCTTGTATGTTTTCCATGCTCCATGTGTTTTACTCCCTGCTCACTGTTGCGCCTTCTTCTCCTCATAGTGGCAGACAGTGACAAACCAACCTCCCTCATCATGGGCAGTCTAAATGTCTCCCTTTGTTAGTAGAAGGCATGTTTATTTTTGTACATTTGCTGCACATTTTGACATCCAAAATCCTATTCTCGCATCGTCATTTCCCCAGGTTCTCACCCCACACAGCGAGCGGCAATATATGCTTCTATCCCGGAATATCCATCGGACACTGTTCGTAGACTTTGTGGAGCACCGCGATCACTCGTTCCTCATGTCTGATTGATTGAATAGATTAATTAAATTATAATGACCATTGAAATCCTTGGTACGTTCTATCTGTTCATCACGTCAATCTGGCACTGAAATGCATATTCTCGCAGCTTATATTTTCAGATATTCTGGCCTCCGTGGCAGCATGGGTGCACTCCTATATCCAAGAAGTTCTGATATCCACAATTGGTTGGTGTCCCAGAGCACTGCGTAGCACCGCAATTAACTGTAGAAGCATTTTGTATCCGTGTATCTGATCGGAATTGAGAGTGCCAGGTAAGCATGAACTCACCTCATATACTCCCTATCGTAATCCTGACAGGCCATCCCTGTGAAGCATGTGCACGGCATTTTCAGATGAACATGTAGCAGTTGTATTCCCGCTCAGCAGTTTGGGTCTCCCCTCGGAGCATCTCTGTAGCGATCATCCCCGCATTGCATAGAGTGTTGTCAGTATTGTGTACTTCGTAGCTAGATGATTGCATTACATATATGTGTAGATCACCGTAATGTACCTGCATGTTGTCCGTAGATTGTGAATAAACTGGTTTGATCCTATTCCATTGTGTCAGGTCTCCGTTGTTGTGTTGTCAACATCGTGTCATTGGTGTCATTATGTCATCGGTGTCGTTGTGTCATTGATGCCATTGTCGCTGCTAGACTGATATCGTTCGTAGTGTTTGAATTGTGTCGTTGATTCATCTGTCAATACCAAGGGAACAAAGTCGAAAGGAATGAGCATTTACAATTTCTTATTCACTGATTATAGTGCTCATAGTTATCGGAGAGAGGTATTTAGGTTTATTCTAAAAGTAAGATGGATAACAACTTGTAGTAAGTTATCGAGAGCACAGGGTGAATGTAAATATATACCTTAGTATTCGATGAATTGAATTACCGTATCGAACAAAACCTAGCATAAGAGTAAACGAGTTTTACAAGTCGGTGTTCAATTGGTTATACTGACACTTACAGAGCGTTTGCGATCGGTGTAAATCTGCACCTCATTGAAATGAAATTCTGCACACGAGAGAGTATATGCGTAGCATAAGTTTGTAAGTTTCTTCCGAGAGTCAAGCAGTAAGAAATAAAACACATACCCATCAATATTCGTGAGTTCGTGGATTTCTACTCAAGTGGGTAGTTATCCAGGTGTATCGAATAAGGTCAGTGAAGTTCACAAGGCATTTGGATATGTTTCCTTTGATTCGAAGGTAGCTTCTTCGATGAACGGGATTGTTGGTTTCGTTGCCTCGTTTGGGTGAGCTTGATGACCACTACTTCTAAGTTGCTCGACGACATATCAAAAACTGAGGTGGAGGAGCATTAGCATTCGAAACAACTTACGAACACCTGCAAACGAAACCAGCTAAACATATTTGCATTTCAGTCTACGTCTTCTGTTCCAAACTCATGCGCGCCACATTACGCATAGTTTTCGTTCTTTGCAAAACAGACTTCTTATGAATACATACAAGCTGTCGTGGGACACACCCCTGCGACAGCGATACAGTGACCACGAGAAATACAAGAACATACGGCAAATAAAATGAGGACGTGCCTTACAGAATCGAGGCGGCGGGTGAGTGGTAGTACCAAGACTGTTTGGTGAATTCGGCGGTCGGCATGTTGATATCCTCGTTCTCGCCCTCATCGCCATGACAGATGATGCGCCGTCTCTTGATGGTCGAGAGAGCCGTCCCGCCCAATTTCCTCGGCTGCATCGAGACCAGTTTCCTGGCTTTCGGCACAGGCTTGTCCGTCGGAGCGGGTATCTGTTGCTGTGATTGCATCGTGGGTGAGGCGAGTAGCGTTCCGAGATTGTTTGGTGAACTCGGCGGATGGTTGGCGAGCACCGATTTATCATGCTCCGTATACAATCCGTGTTCGACCGTATTTGAGCTCCAGGAGCAGCTGCGGTGAGCGGCGTGTTGTCGTTTTCAAAAGGCCGGGCGGTAGTGCTTCCGTGGGGCGAGTTGCTGCTTAGTGGGAGTGCCGCTGATCGTTGTAGGGTAGCACCAGCATGGTATCAATGTCCTCATCGTCGAGGAGGTCGTTTGGCCCAGCCGCCCCGTATTCCTTCCTGTGTCTCCTCCCCGTGAAACGTGTACGCACGTAATAGTGCAAATGCGCAATTCTAGATGGTAATCGATCAGAAATAGGAACAGAGGATGGAGGGTGTCCTTACCTCCCATTCTCATTCGCTCCCTCGCCCGTCCCACTCCCCTCTCCCTTCGACACCACCCTCCGACCTGCCATTGCCAGCGCCAGGAAATCCTCCCCCACCACATCGCCGTCGTCCTAGTGGAGTGGACACAACAGGAGCCCAATGTCGGAGACATGCCAGCCCTGCACATTAAACGTCCTCTGTACGGGGTTCGGTGCGAGCATGCGGTGGCGCAGGAGAATGTGTTGTACCGAATATACGCGGGATCGGCCCAGACGTGAATGTCCGTTCGTACGTATGAGCGGGTGTTGAATATATTTCTGATGAGTGCCTTTTAGCCGAGTGTGTATAAAGGACGGAGGAAGTGCTTACGATTCTATCATCCTGTCCTCTCTCCTCTGTCCTTTCCTCTTATCCGCTCCTCCCTTCCTCTTCTCCACATCTCCTCATCATTGCAAGTGCCCTCCTCCGCCCGCCGTCATTCTTGACCATGTGCATGTTATGTGTTCCCCGTGGTATGTGCGCTCTTGGTTTGCATACGGATACCGGATCTGATTATTCTTGGCGTTACCAGGCTCCACGACGAGCAGCGACATTGTCGTCGATGCTCCCATTCCCCGCCGTTTGTGTCCGTCGCAGTCACTAGGGTCACTGGTATGTCTTGCTTTCCCTGCATCTAATTGAATAACTTAGTGACGCGTCGATCAGATTGAACGGAAATGGCTCACCTGAGAAGCGGACACCCATCGCCAAAATCCACAGATCCGGCCCCTCGCGGGTAGCGGCAACACGCTGTCCCTCCTTGTAGTCCCGGTTGTCGATTGGTGGTGTCCGGCTGCATGGCGGAGCGGTGCGTAGCACCGCGATCCTTCATCACATGCACCTAATTGAATACTCCACTATTTTACTTACATTATGACCTCTTTATCTCGGTTTTCCCTTATAAATCTTTACAGATCCGGCCCCCCGCGGGTAGCGGCAACATGCTGCCCCTCCTCAAAGTCTCCGTCGCCGAATGGTGGTGTTTGTTGGCAACGCGGAGCGGTGCGTAGCACCGCGATCATTCGTAATCGGTTCAGCTAATTGACTCTTCAGTTAGGATACACGGAATACTCTACCATTTTACTTACATTCTTACATCTTTTATCTGGTTTTCCTCCTAATGCTGCACAAATAGATCCCGCCCTCTGCGGGAAGTGGTAAGATGCCTCTCCCTCCCTAAACATCCGTTGTTGTAAGGTGGTGATTGTGGAATGGAGTGGCGTGTAACACCGTGATCGATAACAACGACGTGGTGCCCTGCCTACTTGGATTAGAGTGGGTTATGGCTATTAACTGAGAACTCACCTGTGCTATGCGGGGAGAGGCACCATGCCCCTCCTCGTCGATGTTCCCATATGCTCATCGGTGGTGTGCCGTTCAGGGAGTGATGCCTAGCATCCCTATCATCGAAACTGTCTCTTAAGGGTGAGTGATGGGTCCTGACATGGGCACAGAGACTGACCATCAGCCATGTGCTGCCGTGCGCATGCTCGATAGTAATGCAGAGGGACCGAACGCTGTGTGCCTTCGCTGGCGCTGAGTGTGGAGTCCGTCGTGTTCAAGTTCTTCAGGCTGATTGAAGGAAGGCCGTGCGTATAGCGTCTTGGCTGTGTGATGTCTTGCACAGGCGATGTGAGTGAGAGAGAATAGTCTTTCTCTGCGACATCTTGAATGTGCAACGTGAGTGTGAGCCCCCACAGGTAGCTCATCTCTCTCCGAGATCGTCGTTGACATCCTGACGTCTGATCTTCCACTGCGAAGTTCACCGTGTCGCCGTTTGCTCAATTGTCCTATACAATTGTTGCTATCAGTTTCACGTAGTCAGTAGTCAGCGCAGTCGATACGTACCTTCAGTAATCATTGTCTCTACACGTAGCCCACCAATAAACATATTATAAACCTTCACTCGTCCCCAAGCGCCATCGTTGCGTGCACCGTATGATCGATGCATGTCGTTGTTTGAGGGCATGGTGTGTTGATATTTTGGTAGCATGCGTCGATGCACGTTGTGCATGCATTCGTCCATGGAAGTGAGTATGAAAAGCAATTGTTATGAGCTAGAAAGAGAGATAAGTCGAGGTATCGCGGTAGTAACTGAATGCACGAACGTCGATGTTCCACGATCGTTTCATCGATCGAGCTGTATCTCGCTCGTGTGCGCGCCTTCTCACGTTCGATGTCTAATGGGTGGAATGCGTGGAGAACAGAACGAAACGCATGATTGCGTGCGTTTCTCAGTCCGTAGTGACGGGTATCGTGTCCCAGTATCGAGCTTCTGTGTCTGCAGTTAGATAAACAAATGATGGAAAGCAGAAGAAACACGTACCCCATGTACATGCCCCACGTTCTGTACCATGTATATGACTTTCCGTTGGTCTAGTACTCTCCCGCACATCTGATCTCTCGTCCGCGCCAATTTTCATCGACCGTGTCCAGTTTGCGCAATTTCGCGTTAAGATCGAGGCATCGTCCTAGGTTGCATTCGAGGCGGAATGGGTGGGTATGAGGAGGAGAAAAAGCATGTTTTGAAGAAGTACACGTTGCCTGTGTTTGCTGCAAAGGATTTCGGGATCTTGTGGGTCCCGAGTTATCCCCGTGGTTATATTACTTACTAGCAAGTACATTCCTTCGTCGATCGCAGTGTTGTACGTTCCGGTATCCTCTCATAGGTAGATCATGAAATGAAATGATCTTAATATTCTCTCGTCGCGTGAGGTCCCGTCGTTACGTGCTTCATGTCGTCGATACCGCCGAGTATTCATTCGCATTGACTTTCCTCGGATAGTTGTGGTGTCGTGGGCAAGTAGTTTTTATTCAAGGTGTAACTACGGACAGGCATGCAAAGCAACTACAGTACACCGATAAACTTACGCCCCATAGCCCAACCTCCTCCATCACGTCTAGCATCGCGCCCAATCCGACCGTCTCCCCGCGATTTCCGTAGGTGTCATGAGGGTGGAAGTTGGAGCTGGTCGTGTGTCACATCTTTGTGAGAATCTAGGCATTGTCAAAGTCAATGGTGTGCAAAGACATAAGGAGGACGTATACGTACGAAGAGACGTGCGTTGCCACGCCGTCTCGACGGTGACTCATACAGCGCGCTGGATGTCCCCCGCTTCAACCCCAACACCCGCCCTACTCGAAATGTGTCCCCCGCTTCGGATCCGCCTTGCGCTTCTCAATGGCCTTGCGCACCTTGCGTTCAGGGCGTACGACGATGATGGGGACGGGGGAGTGTGTTAGGCAGTACCTGTGTAGGACGAGATGGTAAGATTAGGTGTGACGAGAGGGGAAGGAGGGCGGAACACAGAGAAGGAAGGGAGGAGGAGGACAGGAGGAAGGGAGGAGTTTAAAAACAAAACTTGAAAAGAAGGAACATTATAAAACGAAAGAAGGAACACCCACTTGCTGACACTCCCGATCCCGAGCACGCCTGTGCCACCGCCGAGGCTGAGGCCGGCGAGCATGGGGCGCTTTCCGCGTGTGCCGACGATGATGCTGTCTGGGCGGTAGAGGGCGATGAGGCGGTCGAGCGTGTCTGTGATTTTTCCGGGAATGTATTCGAGGATGAGTGAGAGCTTGAATCGATAAATAAGTCAGCTATGTGCACGGTGATAGGTAAAGTACTGACCTTGCGATCGGGATCGTACTCGACGGACTTTTCCTGTATTTGGCGCATGAGCTCGCGTGCCTCCTCACGCACGATATCATGATCCTTCCC
>JABCKG010000434.1:0-10047 GCA_018851835.1 Hypsizygus ulmarius | reverse complement strand
CCTGTATATCAGTATTGCGAACACCTTCATTTGAGTTGGGAAGCTCGCCTAGACGATGGACGGAGTCACGCTGTGATCTTGCGCGGTTGCAATAACCGCACAGGCCTATTGAAATGCACTGGCTGCGCAGCCGGATCCGAAATCGACCCACGTCTGGTCGTACTACGTGAATGCAGCTTCGAAGTCAGCTGGGACCGTTGTGCGCTTGGTTCCGGTGTGCGCACGATTTCGCTAGACTCCGCTTCCAGGGTGCCAAGAGAGGTGAGCGCGGGGATAAAGCGGTGGATTGCAGAGTTGAGGTCCGTGGGTTTGGCTTTGGGCTCATTTGGCGTTTGGTAAAGGAGTCTGATGGTCTTTGGGAAGGGTATACAGCTGGGCTTTGGTTTGCCGTGGTATTCGGGCAAACTACTTACTGTATATTCCGCTGAAAATGGGAGAACTCACGGCGTATCGCGGAGAGCTGTGTTGTAACTTATTGCTGGCTATCTCATGCTTTGAATGCTGTCGAGATCTAATGAGAAGTTATGGTGCTTCTAGGCCTACCTTGAAACGCACTCATTCTTGATACAGTACAGTCGGCGAGATGTGTTCGATGTAGCATTCGAAGCAAAACATACGGGGGTTATTTCCTCGATCCCAGCAATGTTAGCAATATATGATACCCATAGTCAGAAAACGACATGGCTCAATGGTCTAGTAGTATGATACTCGCTTCGGGTCTTTGTATCCGCTTGCCTTGGCAAGTAGCAATGTGAGTGGTCTCGGGTTCAATTCCCGATTGAGCCCTTTTTGAACATGTATGTTACGTTTGCAGTATCTCCTTACATGAATGTTTTCGACTACTTTCTTTTGCTTTCTTTTGACGCGAATTTGGAGTGCTATGTGGCATGTATATGGCTGGCTGCAATGAATTATAGCGAGTATTTCGACGCCGAGGAAAAGGAATGGCGAAGGTTCATGAGGCGCGTGTGGTCATATCATGTGATGTTATCCCATCGCCATGCCATTGCAAGCAGGCGGCTTCGTCTTTTGGACTTCGACTCGGACTCATGTCTTGCTCGTATTCACTCCCGCCTACGGCCCTGGAAGCTTGAAACTATATCTGTTTCCTGGCTAAAATATCGAGTGACAGCATGTCTGTAAGTGTTTTGACCGATGATACTGCATATTTAACACCTCGGAAAATGAACAGCTCCATGCCGAACCGCACACCGAGATTGTCCTAACAACCCCAGATGTCGACATAGATACACATGTGGCGCACGCTGCTCTATCGATACCCGAACTACTGGAAAACATCTTCGTGTATGCACCCAAACGCGCGAATACCGTCAATGTGTGTGTCTGCAAGCATTGGTCGGAAGTGGGTAAGAGGGTGCTTTGGCGCAACGTGGAAGACGTGGCCGACCTCGTTAGGCTGTTCAAACTTCTTTCGCCCCTGATATACGTTGGAGACGGCACGAAAAACAAGGTGACTCCGCATGATATCGGAATGAACACTGTCGAGGATACTTAGTAACTCACGTTGGCATGCAGAAATTGTCGCGTTTGCCCGATATGAACGACTGGGCGCGGTTCTACAAATACAGCTCCCTGATTCGGGTCATTCGCTTCACCGACACTCCACGTTACCGCACAGCATTCAGCATGATTGCTGAAATGCGACCCTTTTTAAATCTATTCCCCAATCTACACACTTTGGAATGTAGCGGCCACCAAGACCTAGTCCCTGTTCAGCGTTGTATACTCTTCATGCACCCTACCGTCAAGCGCTTTACCATAAAATTACCCAGGTATCGATCTGTGCAGCCGCCCACTGCCGTCGTCCAATTTATCAGCGAAATATGCCGCATGCCGTTTCTCGTCTATCTCGATATCCAGACTCCAGATATCGATCTGACTCCGCTCCTGGGCGTAATTCAGAGCTCACAATGTCTCGAAACCATCGTCCTCCCCAATTACCACACGACCGCGGCTGTTATCAACAGCCTCGCCTTGCATCCGCGTCTTGTCCATCTCAGGGCAAATCGTAGTGGACGGACAACCGAACGCGGCCGAAACATTCCATTCGTCCCATCTCTCCGTGAAGATGCGTTCCCAAATATACAAACCCTCACATTCAGCACGTCCGCCGCTTCCGCCACGAAGTTCCTCACTCACCAGTTCTTTCCGACCAATCTTCGTGCGCTGCACATCGAGACGACTACACCGGAATACCGCAGTTCCCTCCAGTCTCTTTTCGAAACGGTTGCGGAGAGATGTGAAATGTTGGAGGAGTTCACGCTTTATGAGCTGGACTATCTACTTACGGATGAACTGTGTTTCAATTATCCGAGCTTGAAGATCTCCATCGACAGCCTGAAGCCGCTCTTCCTGCTCCCCAAACTTACTACACTGAAGCTAAAACTCAAATTGATAGTCGATCTCAATGTGCTTGACATTGAGGACCTGGCACGGTCGTTGCCTCTTATCGAGAACCTCTTCCTCAACGAAGAACCCATCGACGACGATTCTGATAGCGACGTTCTGCTCCCGTGGAGCGTTCTGCCTATTTTCGCGCGAAATTGCTTAGGTCTTAAACGCCTCGGGGTTGCTATCGACGCGTGCGAGCGACACACGGTCGATCTTTCTACACTTCGCCCGTTTCATTCTCTCGAAGCACTCCACCTCGGCATATCACAGATACTCTCTCAATACGTCGATCATGTCGCCGTATTCCTGGCTCACATGCTTCCCGCCAAGTGCGAACTTGTTCAACCAGTTTGGGACGTCGAAGAGTGGAAGAAAGTTATTGAGATGTTGCCGAGCTTGATCACGCTGAGAGAGTACGGGATGTCGATTGCAGACGTAAGGCTACGGTGGTGGGTACACAACTTGTCAACCGAGGTTCATTATTTGCGTAGTCAACTGCGAGCGCAACAAGGATCTTCGCAAACGTGAAAAAATACATTGTATCGTAAAACGGTGTTATGGTTCATCCATGTCATATCTCCTCGTCTCTTGGTTTCATCTTGTCAAGGATGGTATCGCATGCTCGGCCCTAAACATTCTCCTTCTCCTTCTTATCTTCGCGAATAGATGCTGGGCGTGAGCCTTCCTTTTCATCATGTGAACGGACGACGTCATCTTCAATCATGGCATCGTCTCTCGCGGCCCCCTCTTCAAACGCAGTCTTGTGTTTCTCGAAGTGCGAACCGTGTTTCCTGTGGCGTGCACGGGAGTCGTGAGCACGGAGGTAGAGGTCAGCGGAGATGTATGAACTTGTACGCACTCTGGGCCGATGATCGTAATGAATACCACAAACGCCGCCACCACGCCAACCAAGATGCCTTGAACCTAGAGCGAAGATGAACGATTAACTTTGCTACATGCAATCAGGTGCAAAGTCATGCGTACAGTAGCATAATCTGGAACATCCGTTGCTACTCCGTCCACGACCACGGTGGTCCGCAAGTTTTCACCGCCGGCTGAACGGAAGGTCACCAGGTCAGTCAAAGACATGTCTAGTCGTTCAAAAAAAAATGAACGCACTGGCTTCGATCTGCGAAGCAGCAGAAGAAACCATCTGTATGCAAATAAGCCATAATAAAATCAGCATCTAGCGTATT
The DNA here is from genome assembly GCA_018851835.1 of Hypsizygus ulmarius. Classification (NCBI taxonomy): domain Eukaryota; kingdom Fungi; phylum Basidiomycota; class Agaricomycetes; order Agaricales; family Lyophyllaceae; genus Hypsizygus; species Hypsizygus ulmarius. The sequence goes on along the minus strand of JABCKG010000434.1, from coordinate 6,439 downwards.
ACCCCTGAGGAAAAGAAGCCGCGCGTACGTTACCGAGCTGGTACGCGACACCGGGGAAGGTTGCGCGGAACGCGGGAGGGGACATCTCGGCCAATTGGATGGGAATCTGAGGGAGAGCATGTGGGTAATGTGACAGAGACGATATCATGGATGACATACGACACCCCACGCGCCTTGAACACCAAACTGAACCCAGAATGCACCGGCGGAAAGGGCGCTGAATGTCGATGGAAGGATCCAGAGCGGAATAAAGGCTGTAGCGAATGGGAATCGGTCATCCTGGTAATTGACGATTGGATGATAGCTTACCTCCGATAAGAAGTACAAACAGGCTATAGATGTATAGTTAAATATATCGATGGGAGACAAAAGAATGATAAGCATACACAATCGTCAGACGACGTCCAATGTATTGACTTATATATCCTGCGAAAGCGCCACCGCTGTGGGGCATGTTAGTCAAGTTTTTGGTTACAATACGATACATACGTAATTGCGCCCTGCGAGATCAAAAATGTGAGCCTATGTCGCTTTCAAGGCGAAGACAATACCACGTACACAGTTGCCAATAATAGTCGCGACGGTGGCATCGTCGGAGGAGAAATTCTTCGTGGTTTTAAGGTATGTAGGATATAAGTCCTATGACATAGAACATGATCCCACGTCAACCAATCACTGGGTGCAAAATTCAGTATCTCATGACAAAGGATCCAGAAAGTATTGAGAAGGTATTCCATAACTCAAAAGATATTGAAGGGAATACCTTTTTAATAATTTCAAGGTTTTCAGACAAAGAACATTCAGTCTTGCATCCAGTGAATGATTGCTGCAGATTGCCAAAAATAGTGTCTGTAGTGGCACATACCTGAGAGCCGTGCGATAAAAAGTTGAAACCTGGATGACAATTATTCAGATAGTCAGCGAATCGACGAGGTCTTATATTCAAAGTGAACTTACCAGTCATGAGCAGAACAGCGTATATACATAACAGCCAATGAATTTTGAGCATCTCCTTCGTTTCACGGATGAATATCTTCGTTTTCTTGCTCGTGTCGGTTCCTCGAGCCTTTTCAGTTGCTTTCGCGCGCAAGAAAACTTCACTCTCGGGAAGAGCAGCTCTCACGAACGCGGCGAATAACGATATACCAGCCGCGGTCCAGAAAAGACTGCGCCAGGTGGCTGCGGTGTTCGGAACGAGCTTCAAGTTGATACAAGCGGCCAAAAGGTACCCTACGGCGTATCCTTGCTGCAGTACTCCGCTTGCGAGACCCCGCGCCTCCACTGGGAGGTTCTCGAGGGCGGTCGATGCTGCAAGTCCCCATACACCACCCATACCGATACCAAAGAGAGATCGTAAAGCCAAGAATTGTTTGAATGTCTGGACAAAGCCTCCGGCAAGCTGAAGGACCGCGATTAGCGCGAGATTGGCGACCAGGGGCCATTTCCTTCCAAACCGATCGGAGATTACACCGAATATTATCTGAAGGGACACTTTCTCAGTCGGTATTGAAAGTCGACGTGCCAAGCTGCACATCGATCATGATCGTCAGGGGATCGACTTACCGCACCGACGGTTCGGAACAACAGTGTGAGAGTAATAGCGGTCGTCTAAGGAAGTAAAAGAGTTATTGCTGCTCTTTCTGTGCTCGAAATGTGTAGTACGAACAATATCATGAGTGGGTCTATCGAATTGCTTTTCGAGCGCCCCAACGCTCAGCGAAACCGAAAAAAAGTCGAGGGCATCGCAGGTCCAAGCAAGCCACCTTAAGAGGAAAAGATAATAAGCATGGCAGCCAAGCAGGGTCCAGGATGCCAGATCGACACAGTTATCTGATCATCGCAGGACGAGTAAGGGGAAAAGGCTTGGATGACAAATACCCAGAGAGAAAGTGCGCCCATTGAATCCAAGTCAATCCGGCGAGCACGGTGAGCAGCGGTCTTGCGTCTTCCTGTTTTTCCTTGCGAGGAATGAGGTTTCGAATAAAGTACGGCGCCATTGCAGAGGATAAAAACTGCTCAAGAACCCAACGATGGGCCTTTGCTTCTACTTATAGGAGCGCAAGAGAAGAACCATAGATAATGCGAGGACTTCTATCTCCACTTGCACCCATTCTTCGGCAGCTCAAAGAAGCCTGGACCTACCGTTCACACAAGATATGTGTGTTATCCTGGAGAAAGTTGATCGATGTCTCGGTCAGCTGAGTTCTCCGTTACCCCATGACAGCCTTCCTCCGCCATTGCCAATTAGCAGCGTTCGTCCGCTTCTCATGTTTGATTCCGAGATCTCCAAGCATCGTCTAATGGAACTTTTAACCGGGAGCTTCTCCACTTTTCTCCACGGGGAGGATATATGGGGTGGGGTAATGAGATGAAATACCAGAATAATTGCTACCGACAACGCAGGCCTATTCGAAAAGATCGGTCCGGACTCCGGGGTTTAGACTCGCCCGCGGCCCGCCTCTACCGTTTTACCTTTTTACCCCCTCTTCGGGTCGACTTTTTATCCTTCCCTACATCGCGATTACCGTCATGGTCAGCTTTACGCTTCTGGCCTTTCGGTGCTGTTGACTTGATGCTGACGATTGTCGACGCCTTCCCACCCGTCCGCGCAATGTGTGAGACCTGTGTCTCTGCAACGCTCCAATCGACGGCAACGTCATCGACAGCATACCTATAATGAAACTCATGTTATTGCCATCCTGGTGAACGCCATCAAATGACGGTATGTCATTTTGCGCATGGAACGCACTTTCGGAGATCCAAAGAATCGATCATCTCTCTCTGCTTTTCCCGCAAGGCCGTGGTCACCTCATCGCCAGCTTCGTTCAACTCATCTTCCAAGCTGACCGCGACGGGCTCCCAATCTGTGGGTGTCGGCCCTTGAGCTAGTGGTGGAGGTTTCGCAGACGCGTCGAGCAGTCCGGCGCTGATGGCAGCTTTTTGTATGTCAACGAGACGTTTGCTGATTTTTCGGATGACCTTGACGAACAAAGCAAGGCCCTGTGACACAGTGATTTGGAGCTCAGCCTAGAAAATTGATAGGCCATAAGTATTACATTCGGATGGAGACAGCTGGCAAAGGAACTCACCTCAACCTCCTCGATGGACTTGCGCTGCAAGCCGAGTGCCAGCAGAATGGAGCTCTGGACAGCGCTCAACCGGACATCATCGCTGAGTCTCTTTTGGAAATAGAGTGACGCCACGGTTGGAAGCAGGTCAAGGATAACGTGATAGTCGAGCATGTTGTTCGCATAGGATTCCAGACGCTTGAGATCAAACGGTGTGAGCAGTATCGAGAGCTCCGAAGCGGACAGATCTGCGAGATCCTTGCTCAGGAGAAGAGAAGGTTAAGTGGTCATGAAACAGAACACACCTCTCGATTTGTCCTCGTCATGCGCTTTGAGACCCGCGTTAGCGGCCTCCAGGACGCTCAGAGCCGTCACACTTCCGAACTCGCGGAATTTAAATGATAGCAGTGAAAGGAAGCGCTTCCGGAAGTCTACGGCAAGTGCCTAATGTCAATAATGGAAACGATAAAGAAATTGCGAAATGCAAGTAACCTTTTGCAAATTCTCCAAGCCACTCCAGCTCGCTCTCGACGGAACTATTCAACCCTCTTACCATGACGCATGCATGCTCCCCCGTAAGCTCGCTCGTCGTTTGCCGAACATACAGAGGCACGTATCCCGCTCGCTTCCAAAACCTATTCAGGCCCTGTTAACAAGAATCACGCATGTAGCACGACAACACCAGCTTACCGTAGCAGTTGAAGTGTAAGCCCGTACGATACGCCGAGGTAATCGAGGGCTTCCGGCTTGCGCTCCGTCAGCCGTTGTAACAGGGGTGGCATCGCGGATATCGCTCTGACAGTAGGCTTATCAGTGAGCAGGTCCGTTTTCTATGGGGTGAACACAGTAGTCAGGAAACGAAAAATCAACGCAGAGCTTGGACAACGCACGGGATCAACGGCAGCCGCATCCGGATACTCCGTCTCCATCCTTGTCGACTCATCGAGATTGAAGTATTCTCCACTATAGAATGAGTTTAGAGCCTGCAGCGCTCTCGATCCGTACCCCATCTGCAAAGATCAAGAACAAACGTCAGACAAGCACCAGCGATCAAAAAGTTCAGTCCGACTTACGTTCGCATAGTCAGGATGACACGCGATCCTCACGACTCTCGCTCCGCTCAGCATGCCAAACCTTCCCTCTTGGAATTGTTGGCTAACGAGCCACGGAATCATATCCCCGCCTGCTCTCAGCCCCCGACCCAATCCCTCCATAATCGCCTCCTTCGTGATGTTCCCCTCCAGTGCGACTTGTAGCACTACCAGCGGCTCGGGGAGGTGGCTCTCGTCGTCTTTGATCGGAGGGAGAAGCACGAATAGATGGTGCGCCGGCGCATCCGAGAGGAGCTGGAGGTCGTTTGGCTGGTTCTTGTAGTGCGACGCGACATAGAGCGCCATCATGCGCTGTAGGAATACCTCCGACGCTGGATGGTAACTGAACAATGTGTCCCTGCTGACATAGAAGAGCTCGCACGTCGATGGGTGTGGGCACCCCTGGGTCGGCGCCTTGGGTATGACAGACGCGTCAAGACAGAGGACACTATTGAGCCATTTCTCGACCTTGTCGCCAGCGGAGTAGCGGATGGGGGTCTCGAGCTTGATTTCGCGCAGGGTGCGGGCCTTGGGTGCAGGTTTGTGTGTGGGCTTTTTAGAGGAAGATGCGGGGACGATGTCGTCATCGTGGTGTGCACCCGGAAGATCTTTGGTGAGGGAAGGACGGGTGCTTTCGCGCAGTTGTTGAATGAGTTTAAGGGAGAGGGACCGGCCGGTGCCTTCGTAGCCGTTGATGGTGGAAGCTAGGAAGACGAGGTAGGGGCCGATGAGGTTCTTGACGAGGGGCAATGGGATAGCGGCTGCCTCGTCGATGACGACAAGTTCTGCCTGACCGAGTACGTGGGCATCCTCAGGTTGGATGTACTGTCGACATTACATCAGTTAGATGATGATTGACATAAATGAAAGAACACACCTGTATCGTCTGCCTATGCTCTTTAAAGACGTTCACCCTCACGATTGCCTTGTTGAAGTCAGGATTCGTGCTCTGCGCGATGTCGTAGTCCAGATGCTCTTCATACCCCAACGCATCCATACCCTTGAAGATGAACTCGAACAGAGTCTTCAAGTTCTCTGGACTGGGACTCGTCACGAAAATGTTCGAATAGCCGTGCGCCAAGGCCGCAGCGATAGCCAAACCAAGGGCAGCACTCTTTCCTCGTCCTCGGGCGGCTGTCAGCGTAACAGTGGAAGAGAGTGTTTTCTCCGCGATAGCGTCGATGAATGTCAGGATTGCTTGCGCCTGGTCTATGGTCTTCGCGAGTTTGATGAGGTCTCCCGCGGGTTTCGTATCCTCTAGGGTGCTTTTCAACTCCTTCAGCTCTGATTCGACCTCCTTGTTCTTGCCTGGCGTATCTTCTATTGGCGTTATGTCCTTCCCGCGAGAGATAGGGAGGACATTCAGTTCGTCGTCTAGGACAAGGCAGTCATCGCAAGATCCGAGGGAAAGGATGAAACGCTCGTTGAAGCGGGCGACAACAGAGTCGTGTGATGAAGTTCGGTACCGTGCGTGGACATCCTGCGATTCTGGTTCAGAACTAGAACAGGAAGCATGAACAGGGACGGACCATGGTCATCGTGTAAAGTTGCTTCAAAGACGTCATCGTCTTGAGGAGGAGAACTACCAATCCGCCACCTTCCACTGTTTCGATCGTCCTCGCAAGCAGATTCGGTGTGATGGCTTCAAAGTCCTGGAGAACGCACATCCCGTACGTATTTCCGAGGATTTTCTGCGACTCCTTGTAGTAGCTACATAGTCGTTGTGTCAGAAATGTAAAGCTGCACATAAAATGAGACACGCACGTATAGCGAATATCAGTGACCGTTACGAAGATCTCAAAAGGGTTTTGTTCATTAGGCTCCCGGATCCCTCGTTTCACGTCTCTCTTGATTTTAGCTTCTCTCTTTTTCCGGTGACTGTAACTGGTTGTCAGACTAGTCTGAGATTAAGAGCCAGAAATCGCACCTCGTGAATCCTAGTTCCTTCTTGTAACACCAAAGTACCGAGGGTCGAGCCGACACCCTTGCTTGCGACAGTAAAAAATGAAGGTTGACGATCTTGATAGGTTTGAGTTCACATTATTTATCACTTCCCATAGGATCTCGTGAAAAACGAACCTGATCCCTTCCCTTATCTCCCACAAGCACTATGAATGAACGGTGGTTCTTCTTGACATTGTTGTTGATCAGAATCGGTATGCGGGGGTCGAGTTGCTTACGCATTCCAAATGTATGTTAAGAGTAAGTATAGAATCAAGCAGTAATGATACGAAAAAGCATAGATTCCGAGGGCAGCTGAAGAGAAAATAATGGACGAAG
>JABCKG010000432.1:0-10065 GCA_018851835.1 Hypsizygus ulmarius | reverse complement strand
AACGTTTCCAGCCATTGTTCGGCGCGTCACCAGCGACGTTACCAGGCGTAACGGACAGTCCATAGTACACTCTATGTTCAAGGGTGGAATCATTCGTCGAATTCGGTACGTTCCTCTTGGGATTTCCTTTGAGCCTTTCGTCTAGTGTTTTCTTTGTCAGGCTTTGGGTTGCAGCGCCTGCCTCCGCGTTTATGACGCGATCTCTCTTGGACTCTTATCTAGGTGCCAACAGCTCCAAATCAGCACGACCTACTGCATTTCAGTATTCCGATATGGTCGTACACCGTTATGCCGCTCGCTGTCCGAGCCGACGCTCCAGCCTGCATGAAAAAAAAAAATAGGGAAGAAGTCTTACATTCGGACAACATCTGTCTGAAGAGAAAGTATCGGTCAAATAGATATGTTTATGCTCGGCGCTGCATACTTGGTTTGATGGTCCGTTTCTCATTCTCAAAATTCAGCATGTTTAATGAAATATGAAATACATACTGACAAGCCCGTCCAAAACCTGTGTCCTATCCTCATCCGAGTCATCGCATCCGCAACAAGTTTGATGTGAGGATCATGTGGGAAGGTCGTGAGGTGTCAGACTAGGTAGATGACCAGATGCAGGCTGAACGAAGGACGCTCCCTTCAAGACTGAAATCGTCGGCGCCGCCCAGTTTCTCTCATTCCGTCCGTCCCACTCACGCTGTCTCTAAGTCAACGGACGGTCGTCAAAAGTACCAGAGGGGATAGATGGAGAGATAACTGTGTTGGTAGCCCAGTGCCTGCCTCCAGGGACCATGCTCATGATCAGTAAGGCAGCGCATTCGACAAGGTCAGACATTGCGAAGATCGCGAGACTTCTGCAGTGGTTCATCTGAAGACATAGAATATCTCGTAGTATATAGTTCTTTCTCTCATGTGGTGGTCAAGTGGTGGTCGGAAAGAAGCCTCGTGTATCGCTTGGCCGAGTTTGCCAAATAACTACCCAAATTGATCACTTTCGGGTTCCTAACGGACACTACGGTTCACTCTTCTTGCCACTCTCATATCCTTCCTCATCGAATGCAATATGGATAAGGATAACCGCGATGATTTCACATTCGCCCGGCTATCTGATTTGAAATTGCCAGTGACTTTCAGAATGTGAGGCTAATTCCAAGTCAACACACGCGTCTGCCTAACGGCCAAGCCATCGTGATAGATCTCAACTCGAAGGAATTCGGCGGCCACGATCATTTACAGAGCTACTAGAGAAACCAGAGCTCCGATTCCATGGTGTCCAGTCTGCGTAAGTTATCGTTCTTGCCATCGCATCCAAGTGTTGCAATAACTTTCGGCTCAAGAACACTTTCAGATCTATACGTCACCTGTCAGCTCATCGCAGACAACAAACCATTAACGATACCATTCCGAACATCATTCAAAGCGTTCAAAAACAGCTATACGTCCGTTGTTCCTTGTCGCATTCTTGTCTCAACGTCGCTTATGTCGTCAATTCAGCTGGAACGAATGGATCACATTACCTATTCGCTATTGCGATCTTCCTCTAAGTTCCCATATCACTTTTACGGTATGGGACATTGCTGGACCAAGGGCAGCGGTGCCGGTTGGAGGTTCGACATTCCGTTTGTTTGGGAAGAAGTGGTGAGTACGGCATGAGATCCCTTTTGGATTTCACTCACACTCATATATGGCTAGGACGCTACGGCGGGGGAAGCACAGACTCCTCCTTTGGCCTGGAGTTGAGGCAGATGGGTCGATCGAGACGACAACTCCGAGCAAGTTTGGCACACGAGACGAGATGGGCCGGTTAGAGAAGGTGTGTTGCTCTCGTTTTTTTTGTAGAATACGACGCTAAACCTATCCCGTTCAGCTTGTGAAAAAATATGAACGCGGGGATCTTCCCAAATCAGATTGGCTCGACAAGATGGCATTTCGGAAGATGGAGGAAATCCATGCCGTGCGTCATCTGCGAATTTTGTTCTACTCAACTCTAAAAGAGCCGTCATTCATAGGCGGAGACAGAGAAATCTGAAAATCTGTTCCTGTATATCGACTTGCCACGCTTCGACTTTCCAGTCATCTTCAGTGAACCGGTATGACCAAATCTTGCATATGTACATCAGTCAATCTCACGTAGAAATCTCGTCTAGGAGGTCCAAGCCCAGCCATCCATCGCTCCCCAACTTCCAGGCATCACGCAAACGCAGACCGCAGCCTCAATATCGTCCTCTTTCGCATCCGACTCCACCCTCTGGAGCGTCATTGACCCCGATGCAGTCCGCGAGAATCCTGTCGAAGACAAACACCGGCGCCTTGTCCGCAGCTACCGAAGCAGCCCCTATGATCGAGAACTGAAGCCCAACGCCAAGATTCGTGACGAGCTTGGAGTAAGTCTCTCACCCGACTTCCATCAGCTTTAACTAATGAAGGTAACCAGGAAATTCTGAACTACTCACCAAGTCAGCAGCTGACCTCAGAAGAGAAGGATCTAATATGGAAGTTCCGCTTCTACCTCGCACGAGACAAGCGTGGTCTCACCAAGTTCTTGAAATCCGTTACCTGGCGGGATTCGGCAGAGGTCAAGCAGGCGGTGGAGGAGCTATTACCGCAGTGGACAGAAATCGATACCGATGATGCACTTGAGCTGTTGGGCCCTGGGACAGTTGACTCTCGTGTTCGCGCGTTTGCTGTGAAGCAACTGACGAGGGCCGACGATGACGTATGCAATCGATTTCTAGTGAATGACCTACTGACTGACTTTGAACTCCAGGAACTTCTGCTCTATCTATTACAACTTGTACAAGCTCTCAAATTCGAGAGTGCTGCAAGCGAGCAGCGGACGGCGAGGTCGACCGCGAGCGCCATATCATATGACGATAGTGGGCTGTCAGATTTCCTCATCGCCCGCGGGGTGGCAAATCCTGTCCTTGGAAATCGGTTATACTGGTACCTCATGGTGGAGGTTGCACTAGAAGACCGCGTGATGGCCAAGATGTATGGGCGCGTCGTATTTAAGTTCATGAACAAGATCCTCGAGGTCAGACCTCACATCCTGTCTTTCCATTGGAACCCGTCTAATCTCCCATCACTCAGTCCGAGAACGGCTCTGAACGCCGCGAGCTGATGCGTCGGCAAGGCCTCCTCGTCGACACCCTTTCCAAACGCGCCCGGGAGCTCCGCACATCGAAAGACCCGCGCCCGAAGAAGATCGAGAAGCTGCGCTCCATGCTCTCTGACTCCAAGAACAACCTCGCCTCAATGCCACCCCTCCCGCTTCCGCTCAACGCCCGCATCGAAGTAACTGGTATCATCGCAGAGAAGTCCTCCGTCTTCAAATCAAACCTGTATCCGCTCCTGCTGTACTTCCAGTGCTCAGATGGGTCTGAGTACCCAGTGATCTTCAAGGACGGGGACGACATGCGGCAGGACCAGCTCGTGATACAGTTATTTACGCTCATGGACCGGCTGTTGAGGAAAGAGAACCTGGATCTGAAGCTGAGTCCATATGATGTGCTCGCGACGGGGCCGTTGCAGGGCATGGTGCAGTTCATTCCGAGTAAGACGATCGCGGCTATCGTGAGCGAGCATGGGAATTTGTTGAATTATTTGAGGGTAAATAACCCGGATGAGGGGAGTGTAGGGACGTCAGGGGTTGAGCCAAGCGTAATTGATACGTTTGTCAGAAGTTGTGGTGTGTATTTGTTTTTGAATACTGCGGTGGACATTTGCTCAGGTGTTGTTAGCCGGATATTGTGTTGTCACCTATCTCCTTGGCGTTGGTGATCGGCACCTAGACAACCTCCTTGTTGCACCAGACGGTAAGTAGCTCTTGTCTATCCAATCAAGTGGTTTTAATCATCTTCCCATAGGTCATTTCTTTCATGGTACATACCGTTCCTTGCTCATTTGTTTTGCCTACTGATATTGATTGCTGCTCCACAGTCGATTTTGGATACATCCTAGGTCGGGACCCGAAACCCTTCCCTCCACCCGTCAAAGTCTGCAAAGAAATGGTCGACGGCATGGGCGGTGCCCAATCCCCACACTATGCGCGTTTCAAGAACTTCTGCTTCACAGCCTTCAGCATTCTACGGAAGAGCGCCAATCTTATTCTAAACTTGGTGGCGCTAATGGTGGACGCCAACATCCCGGATATCAAGCACCGCGACGTACATGAACAGATACAGGAGAAGTTTAGACTTGATCTGACAGAAGAGGAGGCAATCAAGCATTTCGAAGCGCTGTTGAACGAGACCTCATATATAACTGTTGTGCTGGATCGAATACATGACCTCGCGCAGTATTGGCGCAGTTAATTTACATGTACGAATGTGGTGCTGTATATATTCTAGCCAGTCTGCTCTCAGTGAAGCATTGAATACATGAGTGGATATTGAAAGAAGGAACACTTCAAAGGTCGAACGAACTAATGTCGGCCGTCTGAAACACAATTCGAAAGAGAATCAAGAAGGATCGAGAAGGCCTAGAGGAAACATTTTTCAGTTGACAGACAGTTCGAGCTCAATTTCTACCCAAAAGAATCGTGTATCGCTCAGACGCTGAACTCATCTACCAGCCGTCGCAGCTATATAAGAGCGGGCCCAAGGCTCCAACTCTTCAGCAGCTGTAGCAAGTGTGACGCCACACCGAGCAAAATGCTGAGCAATATCGTTAACAGTAACTGGGGACGCGCAACGATAAGTCCTGAACGACACTTTCGATGCAATCCTAATCTTGTTTGACTTCAGACGTCCCTGATATCCTCCAACTACCGAGAACAATTCAGCAACACGCCCCATGAATTCCATTCGCGTGGTGCTGTTCCCCGCAGCGTCTACTTCGGGTCTAAGGCGTGCGACTCTCCGGCTCGCCTTGAGATCAGCCAGATGAGGTTTATTATGGGAGGTTCGACGAACACCGCGGGGCCAAGATGCTCTATGAGCACACAGATACTCGTACCACAACTCGACTAGATCATCTATTCGGGGATTCGCGTTTTGATGAAGCAGCGAACCTTTTTTGTTTACAGCTGGGGGAATAGACGACGTCATCGAGATCTCGCTTCCTGGAGTAGGATTCCTCCAGTGTACGAGGAGATACTTCTGGACATCTGTCTTCTGCCCATGCGGTGTTGCATGGGCCTCGGTACACAGGCGCTTGACTTCGGCAAGTATCTCGTCGTTCCCCAGCTGGTGAGCAGCTATCATGAGAGAACGCATCTTAGAGATGCTCGCCACACGGTGTGACGCAGAGGACGCAGGCGAATCTGTGGCTAATGACTCTTGGATGTCGGCTTCTAAGGATTGCGCAGATGGTTGGGCAGCATCAGGAGAACGAAGAGGTCGGAACGTCACGGGCGGTCCGGACGAGACACACATCAAGGAAGATGCTGATAGATTGACGGGTTGAGAGGAAGCCACCGATGCGTAGGTTGCCAAGGTACCTGCAGAGCAGGACGGGGAGGGCAGAACAGGTGGTTCTTCTTCTTTCTGTGACAAAGTGGGCAAAGTAGTTGTTGGTACTTGTGTGATCTGTGAAGGAACCATTTCAGGTCTAGGAGGTACCCTCGCTATCTCGGCCTTGTCTAAATCCTGCAATCGATCAGTCAAACCTAGATCATCCCTTGTCAAATCCTCGACTTGTTTCCGAAGGAGGTCACCTTCAGCACGTTCGATCTGCAGTTGATCGGTGACCATTCGCAAAGCATCAAGGGTTCCAGAAATCTCCAGCTTGCACTGTGAAATCACCTCAACAGCTTCAATGAACTCTTGTTGACATCGATCGCGCTCTGTGTAGATAAATTCGTCGTCCTCACGTTGACGCCGACGGCCATCGGCATAACCTTCGAAATGACCAGCCTTGCGATGATTGTCACGGGCCTGCAAAGCGGCGTGGAAGGAGGGCTGATGCTGTGATTGTACTACGTGGGCCATGTACGATGCACAGATACTACACCCGAGATTGTGAACGAGATCGAAATCGGCGTGATGAATCCAAGCAAGGTGCATTTTTTCTTCAGAGAGGCCTAGTTCCAGAGATGAGGGCATGTCCTTGAAGTTGTAGGGATAGGGCTTGCTGTCCCTCAAAGCTTTTTCAGGCTTTAAAAAGGCGTTACGCCACAAAGTAGTAATGAGATCGACCGAGACGGTTCCTCGTGTGACCAAAGAGATAAAAGCCGAGGATTAGAGCCTTGGAATTTCTGAGGACACGTAGCGTCAAGAGTCTTTCGGACAGGTATATGAGAGCAAGTGCTAGTGCTAGTCAAGTAGTACGTGAGTCAAGAGAAGTTGGAGAGCCGTGTTTGGCCCTGTTTCTTCACGCTGCCGTGAGCGTGCCACACCAGACTCCAGTGCACAGGGTCGTTGCCGCCGCCAGCTGGTCGTGCGCGCTTCTCGAGATTTTTACTCAATTTTTAATGGCGATAAAATTTCGGCTCTACTGTACTACAGCAATGCCAATTTCCGCCTTTGCCGGAAACATATCGAACTGGAATCAATTAATACAAGTAATAAAACACTTACTGTACATCGGTGAGATCCAACACTACTTAGACTTTAGTAGTATGTGATGATTGCAAGACGTGGATCTGAAATCAAGCAGCCTTCCTTAACAGCAGGTTACAATTTACAATGAACTGCACAAAATGATACCAGACCAATAACGAACAGCTTCAAGAAAGAAGGACATAGCAATATCAACGTATCCCACATTCCTTCAATATAAGTAAGATACAAATGCAAAATATCACTTCCGATCCGCGTCAGCAGGTACTGAAAAGACAGTGTTTAGATGCACTCACCAATGTCAAATCAATCACGCCGTGGAGATGGGGCATGGTGCGCTTTTGAGGCTCTGTTTTGACTTCAGATTTGACTTCAAATTTAACCTTAGGCTCCAGCTTTATTCCAGATTTGATTTCAGCCTTGATTTCGGTCTTGATTTCGGTCTTGACTTCAGTCTTGACCTTCTTCCTATCTCGATCGTTGTGTTCCTAGTGAAATGAACATCAGCGCTAGCATATGTGCAAAGTGGCGCTATACGACAGATCGAACCCTACTTCGGTCAAGTCAATGATGTTGTCGGAAGCTCTCCTTATATGTTTCCGTTTCTTGGCAATAGGCGCGATGCCGTGGGCCTGTAGAATGCCTAGAAGCAGAGCATCTTAGAACCATCACAATTATCAAGCTGAACGCAATTACTAATTGGTCGATACTTGAATATAAAAGTACACAAAACTCGAACCTTCTTGATCTTTCCAAACTTCTTCTTTTCGCATTTTATCTCCTCCCCAAGCCTAAAGAAAAGTCGGGGATCTGAACAGTGAGCCTTCGTATAAAATACGATGATAACCCACTTGACGTGATGCTCCACAGCCTTCTTAGCACGTTCATGAAGGATTTGCTTATCAGGAGGCATATCTGGTTGGGAAAACCCGATACTCCCTTCCGCTTGGACTTCAAATATATCTAGCCTGATGTCTCCCAGCTCGGGAGAGGCTGGAACACTGAGGTATATATCATTATCTGACAAGTTACAACATCAGTGCGCGGACCAAACAGTCACGTAATTGAGAAAAAAGTGACATACCTGTGAGTTCCAGACGTGCAAACGACAAAGGTCGTTCAGTCGTGAGGGAAGTAGATACGGAACCTTTCCTGGCGGTTTCAACTCGTTTTCCATGAGAAGGGTGGCCAGCAGCGTGCAGACGCTTTGCACCACATCGTATTCCGTCCACAGCTAAATATCCAACACTTTCAACGAGACCGACTGGGTCTTTCCAGCAGACGGTAAATTGCTATATGATCACCCAGTCGTTACTATCAAATTTAAATGAAACAGAACTAGACCAAGTCCGATGTCCAACCTTGTCTGTCTGGGAAGGAATCCAGCAGATGACCTGCTCTAGGTTGGGAAAGTGCTTGACTGCATAATGAGGAACCTCTACATCGTCGACCAAAATCCCAGCGTAGAAATCGCCCAGTTGAAGCATGACGATAGTGGTATTTAAATAAGAAGTGCAGCAAGTGGCAATCGAGCATGTGAGCAATTCATATTCGCTTGAGGGCAGGTTCTTTCGCGCGACCACACCCGGGCCAATCGTGAGTCGCAAGCCCAATTTGAACCTATCTGCAATCACTATAGTACGTATCTCTTAGAGTCTGAGTCTCAGGTTAGATATAGATACCCTACTTGGCGCCTCGCACGTTGGCAAAATGTTACAATTCGGCAGCATATCCGCTTGGGTGTCTGTTGATGAAGAAATTGAACTCCATCCTTACTCCGTCGTGCATTCAGCGGTTGAAAAGAAAGTCACTTGCTGGATTGCTTCAGAGGCCGGAAAAGTCAGTATCGATCACTTTGATTGTTCGTCTCTTGATCTGACGTTTCTTAGAGCTTTAATGTCAAATTTACGGACTCAATTTGTTCAACCGCGATGATAGGGGCCTTGAAAGTGGACGGGAAATCGATTGCGTCAAGGGCTTTGAGAAAGGGAGAACGTGATACGAAGATCTTTAAAGGCGTTGCAACCTCGCCTACCACTCTGCGACCTCTGATGTTCTCGCAGGTGCAGCTGACCGGTGCGTAGCATGAAGCCAATGATGCTGGGCTGTCAATAATATGTATCGAAACAGATGATGATGCATACTTGGATCTACCTATGGCGTCGGATTTGGGGACATTGCTCTTCATATCTTCGAAGTCGCCCTTCATGGACGCCGGTCCAATGTTTTTGCAGTCCCAGATACCCAGCGAACTGTTCACGAGCGTTCTAAAAAGGGGTCTACTCACTGTTTGAAGTGTTTCTCCTGACCTTTGCAATGACATTTTATTTTGGCTTATTGCAGTGTACCTAGTTTGGGGAACGAAATTGAACGGCAGCGTGGTCACCAGCGGGGTTTCACCATCATCAAGGAAGTTTGCACATTTGTGTTCAAATATCGGCCGTTAGGTATTCCT
Organism: Hypsizygus ulmarius; assembly: GCA_018851835.1. Taxonomy (NCBI): domain Eukaryota; kingdom Fungi; phylum Basidiomycota; class Agaricomycetes; order Agaricales; family Lyophyllaceae; genus Hypsizygus; species Hypsizygus ulmarius. The sequence continues at coordinate 1,116 of JABCKG010000432.1, read as the reverse complement.
CATTTCTTTCAATTAAATGACATGTTTTCACTGTCATTCACATTTGTACATACAGAAATTCTTCGAGCCAATGGCATTGCCCCAATCACAAACAAGCGGAAACGACCCAATTCCAATGATGCTATCGACCTCACCGTAGAAGACACACCGAGCGATACGTCAGAAAAGATTAGAAAACTAGAGGTGAGTATCGTTGCTCTAGTGTTACTCCTCTAGCGTTCGTGCTAATTTTTGCTCAGGCTGAACTTCAAGCTCTCAAACAGTCACAAGAGCGCAACCCGAAACGAATCAAATCTGAAGTGCAGGCTGAAGTCAAGACTGAGCTACGTAATGTCTGGCAAACTGGAGATATCATCGATTTGACATAAGCCAGATGGAAACTTCGCTCAACGACATCCCAGTAGTCTTGTCTAAACCTTCTACCTACGATGTACCTGCTTCATTGGATTCCATCTTTTTCCGTGCCATATAGGCGGAAGATTGCCTTCCCAAGACATTGTTTAATCCTTTCATTATTTTATAACTTATACGTAGAGGCTGGCAGCCCGTTTACTATACTTTTTAGCCGAGTCTGGCCTACTATATTACAACGAACTTCATATACAGTTGTGTCGAGCACTTATAACATAAAGAATATCATGGGTGTATAGAAATAAGTTGATTTGGGGAAAATGTTGGTATGTTAGTCGTGATCGCCCATACTGGCATCGGACCAAGTCTCCTTTCAATCACCAATGACTACGGCTGCCGTGAGTCGAACCGTCCACAAAATAGCATCGTCATCAAGTCAAGCTACAGTTATGGCAGTCATGCCCTGTCGTGACAATAGCATAGCCATCACCAACCAAGTGTTTAGGGAGCTGCTCTGGGCAAACACTGCGGCGTTGCGATCGCCACTTGCGCGAGCTACAGACGAGGTCTCCTGATGCGGCCTCGGTGTCGCACGCCGGAAAGATAAACCGAGTCCGGAGTACAGTACTGAAAGGAGGACGCAGAATGTTAACGGAATCAGAGATTCGAAGGGAATAGTTGAAGCTCAGCCTGGTGCAGGCCTGGTGCACACTGCACGAGTGTCGTCCAGAACGACGCGCGTCAGGCTGCCCTAATGCCATATCA
>JABCKG010000430.1:0-10110 GCA_018851835.1 Hypsizygus ulmarius | reverse complement strand
CCCTGGGCTCAAACGAGGTGTTGAAAAAATCTATTCATAGTAACATATTTTATTTATAGTGTGGTCACCTCACAGTCGGAGTGGAATGGGTGGATTGGCGGCACTGGATTTGGATGATGCGCCCTGTCCTGCCTCTCTGGGAGTGGCAAGTAAACATAGGTAAACAACCCCAGATGTAAGATCAGATGGCAATTCCTGCACCACACTTTCAATTTGTAGACAGTATGACTACTCTAGGTACAGTATATATTGAATTCAAAGATCCTCGCGCTTGAACTATATTAAAATGTGCCACAGATGTAGAGATATTCATGGGCAGAGCTTGGAGCACTGGAAATAAATAGATGTAAATAATGGTGGAACCAGCATCAGTGGCTCTCCTGGCAGGCTCCCTCAACACTTATAAAGAATCTGAGCTGGTAGAAATGTGTGGAATATGTATATAGATGATCTGAAAAAAGCCCCAGCAAATTCCATGGAGACCTGGGCATGCCACAGATGTATATGTATTTATGGCATGTTCATCAGTGAATATCTTGGGCTTCCCTGGGCCAAATTCCAAAACTCCGGGTGTTCTGGAGAGCGCCAGAGTAGTAGAATCGAAATGTAAAATAAAATCTGAGGTGAAGAATTTTCACCAATTTGCCTACCATGAGCCCAGGACTTCATTAAATTTTATTTGGAGGGTGGGAGAACATCCTATGACATGTAATTTAGTATATACATGTATTACTTTTATGCCTGAGAAGTTGTGGAAAGAGGGAGGCCAGAAATACGTCAAAATGGGTCATATTTGCATAAGGTGGACACCAATGACTTGGGTTTTAAGTACTCGTACTACCCTATCATATGGTTGGGACATGGATGCTTCTGCTTTTTTTTGTGTATTCCACCCTATGTACTCTCTGAATGTCCTACAGGTGTCCGATTATATTTAAGTAATGTGGATCTCTTGTAGTTCTCAAAATACATTCAAAACTGGGTGCATCTATGCATAAGAACAAGTAATCACTACATATCTTTATGAATACTCAGTATTTTCATGTCGGCTATACACCCATGGTACTTATATCTCTTCAGTAACGTATTCCGATGCTTCGATCAGCATCGGAATACATTGATCTTGAAGGGAGAGCCTCCGTTGTCGGCAATTTCGACAAGGATGAGCCATGGGAACACGCTCGGCATCGCCCGACTTTTGGTTTGAGCGATGCGTGTCGCCAAACCTCGTCCTCCCCACCATCCTCAACGTCCACCCTGCCCTGCTGGCTCCCCCAATGGGTGTTAACAACTCAATAGTAAGTTTTTTAGTTGTTTTCAACGTTTTACGAGCATTACAAAGCATACTAACCGTTCTTTTCTATTCTACAGACTTTTTGATATCCATGGTGTCCTGGCTCTGTGCCAGCACCACGACAGGCCCTCCTCCCCTCCAAGAGGGATGTGAGACGGTTTTCTATGATGAGAATGACTGTTAGGGAGAAGAGAGGGCTGTCGAGGGGCACCAGAAGACCCGAGCAGCGGGATACCCATAAGGTGCGTGGCTGCGGCGACCTGCCACAATAAGAAGCTGACCACTCAGAGTGACACCAGAGGCCTGTGCACTGCAACCTGAATGGCACGCAGCACATTACCGACCCACCATGCCAGCCTGCGTGCCAGCTGCCACGCCAGCAATGGCCAGCCCCAGCCCCAGCCCTCACCTCCCACCAACCTGTGGTGCACCAGGATTGCCCTGCCCTCCTAGGGGAGGGTGTCTATGCTGTGCCACGTCATCTGACTGGCCCTGTGATGCCCAACCCTGCTGCGCACTCCGATACCAGGGCCAGCAAACCCCGGGTCCTGGACCCTGCCACATCTTCCGGCATGTACTGGAGGACGACTGCCACCAGTACAAGCCAGCATGGTCCAAGCACCCCTGCCAGCCCCCGCATGCGCCCCGCACCAATCCTGGCCTCCAGCCAACCCGCCGTTTTTGTCCCCGCCCCCTTCTTGCTCCTGCGCCCGCAGCTACCTGCAATAGCAGGGATGCAAGGGACAGGAGCTGGTGTCTGGGGGTGGTGAGAATGGAGAGCGGCACCGAGCACCTGTAGGGCGAAAGCGCTCGCCAGCACGCTGTCCATTTTTGGACAGTGCACCGGCGAGCGGCAATTTTTTTTTTAAATTTCTCTATGGTCTACAAGGGTGGTATATAGTGTAGTTATATTGTATCTATTATAACGGTCTTATGGAGTAGTGGTCTTGATTGCTGTTGAAAATGTAGTCAGTCTAACTTCGAGAAGTCAACGGTTCAAGTCTCCCTGTGTGCACTTTAAATTTTGGGTGTTTGGGACTTGGGCCGGCGGACTTCTCCGAGGGTGACTTGACAATTTAACCATTAAATCAGGCGAGGTATATTTCCGCGGGTGATTCTGAGGGGAGCCTTTGTAATCCCTACTAAATTTGGACGGAAAATCAACTGATGCTCATGATGCATCACCATGGGCATCAACTGATCCAAATGATGTATGAAAGTAGCAGCCATGGTTGTCGTAACAGCCGATCATGGCGAGGTAGTGGATCAGGTAACAAGATTTCCCTTTCGAGAAATCCTGACATCATTTGTTTCCTAAATCTCCGTGAATCTCATTCAGTTCTGCATGGTGCGTACGGCATATTTTGTTGCTTGTCACTGCTAAGCTCAATGATCTCCTCATCAGCATAGAACTTTTGTTATTCTATATGTGCTTCGTTCCCCAAATGGAGTAACATTTTGATGGGCATCTGTTCAACTTTTTGAGAGCTAAGGACCCTGCCTCGCTCGCTTGCATTTCTTTCTCTCGTTCTTTCATTTTATCCTTCTAATAACGCGTTTTTGTATATGTCTTTCCTATGTCTAACCCTGCTGGCAACTCTACCAACCCTGCTCTCGATGTTTTGGAACCTATTCGCGAGGTTTTCACAGAGGTAAAGCGATGGAAAGGGATTACTAGCATGGAGGACATCTGGCTTCTGCAGAGGCTACTAAATGCTTGGACCCCAGCTCTCGTGAGTTTTTCCGGTCCGCTCCTGGTTTTGTTGGTCTATGCTGATCAAGTTCTTTTCTTTAGAACACCGTTCTGGCTAATCCCGTCGCTGCTCAATGCACGGAGGTGGAATTCCTCTGTGCAGAGATGGTGCATCATGGCTGGTGGATCTTTGACGATTGGCGTCTCCACTATTTGATCGAGCCTTTCTGGAGAAAGTGGTTTGTGCATGGTCTTCACGGGAGGACTTATCCCAATGTGCGCCTGCTTCTCTTATTCTGATTTCTTTCATTTTCCTGACTATCTATCTTCTACAGATCTCTTTCTTATCATCTGTTTTGCTTCCCATGCGTTGTTATATACCTTTTCATCTGGTAACTCATTTCGTTTTTCGTTCTTACGATAGGAGGCCCCTGCAGAGGCGATACTCATATCAGAGCTCTTGCAACTTAGGACTGGTTCCTCCTCTGGATCAGATGAAGAGTCGAATCATGGGACTGGTTGGGAGGTATGTCGTTTTGCCTTTCTGTACTCTTTATTTCGTCTAAGTTCCTATTTGTTCATTTTATAGTTATTTTTATCTTGCACCACTTGTACCGTGCAGGGCACGTCCAATCGTTGCTTAAGCCATGGTGCTGGGCATTCATGTGAATGGTGCTGGGCATTCATGTGAATGGTGTGTGGCTAGAGGGCTGGCCAATTGCTCGCTCTCTTCTGGGCTCTAATGTTTTAAATGCTTTTATTTCGTCTAATTTCTTGAAGCGCTCTAATACATAGTGCCTTGGTGAATCGCGCTAAATCATTTTGTTCTTTTTAGTTTCTTCTTGTTCTATATTGTTTGTCCATGCTTTTTAGAAGCTATGTTATATATAATATATACTCCTACAGATAGTTATAGCACATAGTACTAATCTCTATTGTAGTTTCCAAAATGTAACATACTGATCGTCCATCCATGTTCGTTTTAGGGTGTCTTGTCAAATTCAATCTAACTTTGTGGGGCCGTTAAGTGTTTTAACTCTGTTCCTGGCGCCTGTGTATGTGGAAATGATTTTGATCGCAAGTCTACACCTCCCCCAAACTGAAGATCTGACTCTCCCGAGTTAGGTGCCAGATAAGATTTAGGCAGCATTATGTGCCTGCTACTTGCTGGATATGGGCGGGTCGGTGATCAGGCTAAACATGAAAGAGCGCCTCCTGCCTAACTGAGTTCCATTCTGGTGTACTAGTTTTTCGTCTGCTAGTTTGTAATTTTAAAACGGAAAAACTTTCATCGGATTGAGGGTTGCATGTCTGGTTCGTTGAGCACATAAAAGCAGGTAGTTTTCGAAGAGAAATTTTTGTGTTATCTTTCCATCCTCTCGGTATAGTGCTATAATGTCTGCTCCTCGTTGTATCTTCTCCAAATGTCAAGAACAGTTCACCGATACTGGCGGTCTGCCTTTGGCTCGACAGAGTCATTATATGGAGTCTCTGGCAAAGCAACTGGTTCGTCTGGTTGCTTTATATTATTTCTTCTAATTAACCTAGTTATGTCGTGTCTTACAGATCATGGAACAGGATGACCATAACCTGCTATCTACTGTCTATGGTGATCGCCCGAAGGAGGATATCATCTTCCAACTTCATCAGATTTTCAAGGCTGCTGGGGGCCCTACTCAGATTGTTCATCGTCTGTCAGACTTCTGCACAAATATAGTTTGTGAGAGGGATAATCGGGCACAGTCTTTGTCTGTATGTCTAGTCAAGATTTTTATTCGTCGTGACCTTGTTTATTCACTAGACTTTTTGTGTAGTTCAAGCATGAGTCTTCTAAAGATGGCAGCTTCTCTGCTGCTCAATTGTGTGAGCCAGGTTCTCGCTATAGTCAAGATGACACCAAAATGGGGTCCCCCAACTATGAGACTGACATGGTAATTTATTCTTCTAGCTCAAATGACCATTTTACTGAACGGTATGAAGCTCTCTGATGACGCGCCTCCTCCTAAGGCAAAAAGGGTGCATCTTAGATAGTCTTTTCATCTGACCATATCAATATTCATTTATTTATCCTACAGCCTCGGACTCGCAGCTCTAAAAAGGCCGCCGCCATGGCTGAGTCTTCTGAAGTGGTTAAAGGCAAAAAGTGCCATGTGGAGCTGGTTGTGGAAGCTGCGCCTGGTTCGTCTTTTTATCTTTCGTTTCATCTGTTTCTGTACTGAAGTCTTTCGTCTACCTCAGTTCTAGATACCGCCATGATCAAAGATATTATTTGTCATGGGCGTGAGATCATTTCTATTCCAGATGCCATTTCTGGTGAAGCGCACGAGCAAGTCCGTCATGATTTCCAAGTGGGACATGAGCGCGTCACCACGCACATTTCTGTCCTTCTGAGTTATATGGATGAGTTGACCGATCCTTCATCTTCTCTTTGCGGAGATGACCTGATCCCTCCCATTGACACTGTCTTCGATGATGACAAGATGGAGGGCAGGTCTTCCTAGTAGTCTCTTTATATCATAGTTTTTGGGTCTGTAGAGTAGGAGTCTCTTGTTCATTGTAGCTCTGAACTACAGCAACTGTCTACTATTTTCGTTTTTAGATAGATAGTTTTTAATCCAAAATGGTTTTCTAGCTGTCATATTTTCATCTTCAGCCTTCTCTCTCTTTTTCTTTTTGCACGACACCTGGGGGTCAGCATAGATGATTCCGGGGTTGCTTAAAATAGTGATGATCAATCAAGGTTACCTGTTCTGATCAAATTTCGGTCCCCGGATGTGTCATAGTTAAGCATGCTTGTGAGCAGCTCGAGTACTTGTCCTACGGGTAGGGGCAGTGAGAGGACTGGACTCTGCATCAGAATCAGCAGTATCAGCATCAGAAGTGTCGTCGTCACTATTCCAGTCATGCAGGCATACACCGTCAAACGTAAAGTCGACATCTTTATCGGCTGTAGTTCGCAATACTGTGCCCTTTAATTCTTCTAGAGACTTTTCTGAGATGTCAATAAATTGTAGGATGTTGTCAGGTAGTTTAATGGATTTGCACGCGAAATAAGGGATCACGCAAAACACGCCAATTTTATCCTGCCAGACGGTGCCATCTAATTTGGATAAGATGTATGCGCCGCCTTTATTGTGGGCTATTATGACCATAGGTCCCATGTATCTAGGCTTTATTTTCTTGTCAAGAGAGGATTCAACCACGGTATTGCGGATGAGGACCAAGTCCCTTGGTTTGAAGATGTAGTCTTTGATAGAATACTGGTGGTCTTTTTCATATTTAACAGCATGTTCTATCTTTTCTCGGTCAACTCATTCATGCATTTTGTCTACGTGTTGGCGATGTTTAGCTAACGCTTTTGCATGGAAAGCAATTAAATCCATGGTGGACAAAGGGCCATCAGGCAACTCCACTAGCCATGTTGCTTCTGTGATGTCCAGAGGCAGGAGCGGGTGCATGCCGGTAGTGAGAAAATATGGGGAGCAGCCTAAACCGTGACGAATGGTAATTCTGTCTGCCCACATAACATGGAAGAAAAACCAAAATCATTTGGACATGTCTCCGCCTGTGGCTTTATACAAGGCCTGTCGTACATCCCAATGTGGTTGTTCTATTTTCCCATTTGCTTTGGAATTGTACAGGGAGATCGTAATACCCCGCACACCATATTTTTGTTTTAGCCACTGCAGGGCTGATAAAAATGGAGGGCCATTGTCTGTTACTATTAAAGCTAGACAACCCCATCTACAAATAATGTCTTTGAAGAGCCAATTGCCAATTGTTTGGCCTGTCTCTTTAACTAATGGGTATTCCTCCATCCATGAGGAGAGGGAACATTGCCCATGAACAATATACTTGCATTGATTAGATGCAGGGGTCATGTTCATGGTATCTGCATAGAGAACCTGAAATATGGATGGTGTATGCATAATTGTGGGTGGTATAGCTAAGATCATTTTCTGCTGAAGTTGGCAAATATGGCATGTCTTCACATACCAACTAATGTTGTTCTCATATTCTGGCCATCAAAAGCATTGCACAATTAAAGATTTTGTGGCATAAAAACCTCGATGCCCTAGGCTGTCATGTGTGGCATGCATCATATACATGCAATTGTCATGAACCCCCATTTTTCTTCTCTCATCAAACCCAATTCAATGTTCAACACTAACACTTTGAACACTAGCACGTCATTTGAACTGCCACACCGATCTTATCTTATTGCCTCACATGACCAGCAGCTGGACTGAGCACCACTTGAAACCCCTCGACTCCATGTTTGAACCCGTATCACTACTCAATACAAGCAAACACGATACGTAGCACCACAACCTGAGCCATCCCTGACTCCATCCGAATCTACCCTTGCCATACATATATAAACCCTGTAGTTACCCACAGAATGTTATCCTCGATATTCTTAAAGACTTACCACTTCTCGTATCATCTTGAAACTCGCTCTATCCACCAAAGCCTCAAAGCTCATTTCGAACACAAGATTGCATATCAAAGACTTTCCAAAACTAACCAACATTTTGAACTCTCGGTAACGTATTCAAACCCTTTGATGTTCATTTTGTTCAACTTTGAAGCTTACATTTGAGGTGCTCGTTCAATACCCATGCCTCGAACCCTCGTGTTTAGTCTCAAAGCACTTTCGAGTCCATACCGCCTAGTGGCATTACTTTTGAAGCTGCTAAACACGATTCCAAACTACTAACTACATTTGAATCCAGGACGAGTCCTAACATAATATCGAGGATCGCCACCCACCGGTATGACCTCGGGAACATTTCTAGAACAAACACATAACCAAGACCCCTCTCGAACTTCGTACTTCTACACCCATACTGGACCGAGTGTTCCCCGACCCAGCATGTCCACTCTTTACAATCAGAGCTTCGTCAACCCCCCTTTCAACCCAGGGAACTCTTTTCAAGACCACCCACCCCAACAACAGAACATTCGAACCTCGCCCATGCAGATACCATTACCCCCCAGTGGAGGAACATACGTCTTTGCACCCTCATCCATGGGACCAATTCCTCCAACCACTGCCAGTTCATTCTACAACCCTAGACCCCAGGGATATTATGACTACTATCCCAGAAACAGTCAATTCACTGAGCAACAATCATCCTTTTTCGATTATCGACAATACGCTGATGCCAGAGAATGACTTTACGAGGAGCTACGAATGCCCATGGAAGAATTTGTAGGGAAGGCTCGAAGACTAGTATTGAACCTTGGATATACAGATCGTGAACGCTCACCTGCCCAATGGATCAAAACTATTTGAAGCACCTTTGAGCTGTATGAACAAAGGCAACTTCTGTCCACGACTACCAGAGCTATCGAATCTCAAGGGAACTTTGTCATTCTCGAAACACTCTACAACGAAATCCCAACATTACTATCCTCTTATCCTCAGGGAATCCCTGATGTGTCGAACACTTCGAACATTCGTAACCACGAAAACAAAGACCCGACTCAATCTCAGCATACTCCAAATGTTGGTCAAACTCTGAACCAGACACTCCAAACCCCAAACACATCCTGGAACACCCCAGAAGCACGAAGAACCACTCAAGGAGAAGATTTCAACCCGCAGGCCGCTTCGACTCTTCTCAGATCTCTTCACCCTAGCAGTGGGATCCAGCAAGCAGGACCCCATGAATCTGCCATTGCCCCAGGACCTTGCCGAGGACGACCCAGCTTTGGATTCTGGGGCTAGCCCACACCCAACACCCCCCTCGAAGGTATTTGAGAAGAAGGAATTGGAAGAGACACCCCATCTTGAAGGGAAAACAATGAACGAAGAGAGCCAACACCATTATCCTATGTCACAGACCCAGAACAAAGGACCCAAAGCGCCCCGCCTGCTACCACCAATCCACACACTCAAATCTTCTCCCCTAGACCCTGAAATATCATCCCCACTTGGAATACAACAGGTGAACAACGACCTCCGAGGCAAGAACAATTCAAACAAACAGAAGACCAAATCCCACCACCTCCCAATTTTTGACAACTACCAAACAACACAGAACCCCAAGCCACACGGGAGGGATCACAACACTCATTGCCATCCCAACACTTACCAGGCGATTGGTGTGATTCTCCCCCTCATATGCAATCCGCATTCGCTGGAGGACCACCTCGATCAGAAATCAGAGGATTCTTTGGAGGCATACTGGGAGGACGAGGGGGACAACCAAATGTTCGAAACCAGGCATGTGACCCTCGAATGCCCACCGAAAATGTTCGAGGACAACAAACGGGATTCGAAGACCATAATCCCGAAGGAAACGCAACTTTCAAAGGCGAACCCCCTCGAAACCCACCCAGACATCCTGCTGAAGGATTCGCTGAACCAGGTCAACCACCGTGGAATACCAGCGCACCTGGATGGATGTGAGGAGGACCACCTCTGCCACCGGGAGGCCCACCAGGGAGAGGTGGCCCACCATGGGGAGGCCCACCTAGAGGAGGCCCACCAGGCACCAGAGGAAGCCCACCAGGAATGGGAGGTGGCCCACCAGGGGAAGAAGGAGGGCCACCAGGTAGAGGAGGAGGACTACCAGGTGGAGAAGGAGGACCACTAGGCAGAGGAGGACCACCAGGCAGAGGAGGAGGACCACCAGGTGGAGGAGGCCCACCAGGAGGAGGACCTCTCAACTGACAAAATGTCTTTCCAATGCCAAACGGTCGAGGAGGGAACTTCTACTACTACTACAATGCCCGGGGACCTCGAACTGATAATGACCAAGAAATCGAAAAGACCCTCCTAAATGTCGAATCGAAGCTCGATATTCGAAAACCTGACCCCTTCACAGGCAAGGAACCTCGAAAATGGTGCAATTTCATGACAGAACTACTCCTCGTATTCCAAGCAAAACCAATTACCTATCGAGCTGAACGCCACAAAGTCGCATTCGCCTCTTCATACCTGAAAGACACCATGTTAAACCACTACACCCATCTCCTAATGTGGAACCCAGACAATGCAGCACTCTCGAATTGGCGCGCATTCGCCCAAGAATTCAGTTCGAGATTTGGCATCCCAAACACGGCCAAGGATGCAGAAGGAAACCTGATGAGGATGAAAATGCGAGACTGGGAC
>JABCKG010000428.1:0-10168 GCA_018851835.1 Hypsizygus ulmarius | reverse complement strand
GATATGAGGCGTTGGGATCATGCACTGGCTGACCAGGTCTGGCAAAAATTTCACTCTTTGCCCAGCCTTCGCCGAGTCTCGTGGGATAATTACTATCTCGGTGGCGGAATCCCAACGCATACCCCGTTGGCACAATTAACGCACATTAAAATGGGCTCAGTAGCAGGATTAACCATGTCGGGACATCTGGAGATGTTGCGACAATGCCGAGCGCTCAGATTTCTCAAATGCGTGATTGTCGTACCTTGGGGCGATGACGTTTCCTTTGAGGCTGTGCCGGGTGTCCTACCGCACCTGCATACCTGGCATATCAAGGCGCAAGGATCTGGGGATCCTGACCCTCTCCTCAGTCATATCACTCTTCCCTCCCTCGCCCGTCTTAACATTTATCACCGTTTCTACTCCAAATCCCCCATGCGTCTGTTCTTATACCTCGAGGACCTCCTCATTCGGTCGTCATGCTCGCTAGAAGATCTCTCATTGTGTGATCATGTAATAACGGAGGATGAGCTCGTTAGGGTTTTGGAGTTGCCCAAAGTACAGAGCGTGAAGCGGCTTGACCTGTTCCGTTGCCAGTTGACGGATCGGACGTTCGCTCTGCTGGCCCAGAGCGAAGATGGACACATGCGAGTCCTACCCCACCTGAAAGCATTGATACTGCCAAGCTGTCAATTCTCGGGTGATCTGGTATCTCATATGGCGTGCGGATGCCCAATTCGCGGACCTACCCACGATCTGAATTATCTGCGATCCTTGCAGATTGCTGGCCATGATTTCCGATTTGGAATAGTTTGAAAGGAAGAGTAATTGGCTCACCAGACCGTTACGATATTCTAGAAATTGGATACATAATGGCTTCTGTAGAAACTTGGTCGAAACATCAAATAAATACTATGCTGAGCTGTAACCTGTTCTGCCATCACAATATCGATGTGTCCCAACGTTCCAACATCTCCCACTTTTGTGCAGAATCCCCATTGATGTGATGTTTCATATCAACTAGCAGCTAACCCGTGCTTCGCACGGAGAGAAGCTTTCAGACATAAGTTCGAAGTGTATGACTCTTGATGATTTTTGTTACAATAACGTCAATCTTTCGCATGATAGTGAACAACAGTGCCGCTCCCCACCAATGCAGTGCTGCACGGTGGTGCGGCACTGCCTTGAGTGGCTTCATGGCACCCTTCAGAACTCGAAGTGCATACAATGCATTGGTACCTATCTACACACAGCTTGAATTAGTAAACCGCCAGCAACAGTGCCCACAGCTGGTAAAGGAAATTCATGGTATGCAGGGGCAATAGAGTAGTTTAAACTCTGTCAGCGGCTGGATAGTTCTGTCACACTAGAGCTCCAGTGTGCATGGTGACAATGTGGTCAATTGACATTGAGTATTCCATGAATGTTTCTGGAACTTTCAGTGAGTGAGTGAATGATATCCGATGAGGTTGTTCAATGGAGCAGAACCCGAGATCCCCGAGCTGGCTTCCATATTTGGGGTTTGTCTCTACCGTGGGGAAAACAGACTCTCTTTTCTTATATAGATATAGACAAGCCAATTCAGTATAAAGAATACATACAAAATGCACACATTTCCTCGCTGCTGCCGCTTGTTGGATTGTATGTCATGGGCATTGTGTTCCGCCTCTGCAACCAAAGCACGTTGTCAACATTGCTTGCAAAAAACTTTCAGGTGGGATCCAACAGTTTAACCAGGAGCTTTGGTCTTCAAGCCAGGATGGTCTTCAAAGAATTGGTGCACCGACATACTGTAAGTATTTCGTTCAATTCGGCCAGTCACGCGTCACGCCCCCCCTGGACGTGGCCGAAATTCGACCCATGTCCGGCGTCACGGAAGCTGTGGACGAACCCCCGCCCTATATGACATCATACTGATTTGGGCGGGCGGCGCAAGAACTAACCTTTCCTTGGATCCTGAAGCAATTTTCTGTGCCACTGTTCATATTTCTGGTCTGAGATACCCAACTGACGCATGACATGCATGAGAATTGAGCCCTTTGGCACCAATTTTGGCCGAACTTTTGGACCTGTCCGAGGTCACGATGAGGATGGCCGAAATTTTTATTTCGTCCAAGGTGTCACGGGTCACACCCTAGGACGAATTGAATGAAATACTACAGTACTGTATCAGAGGACATAGGATGGGAGTCATGCGACTGCTCGAGATGGGATGAATGTCCTGAAAGGCATCAGTAGAATATATATGCTTGACGGAGTGGTGCACAATTTATATGAAATACAGGAGTCGAGACTTAATCTCGTGAATCCCAACGAATGAATAGCGCGTTGCAGGTGCGCGATGAATAACGTGGTATCGATGCAGAACACATAAAAAGCAAAAATCAAAAGATCACAAATGTTGATTACATTACTTTCATACACTATACACAGAAATAATCAGAGGGGAACTCTGCCTTGTGAGTCGAAAAATCGGAGAGCAAAGCAATGAGCTTTGGACGTTGAGCTCAGAAAATCGTCGTCGGTTAGATATCGCCAGTTGGACTCATACGCGCGTCGCGCTTTCTCAGCAAACTCAGTTATATCGTCTGCCAGGTGCACGCATAGAATGACTGCCGCTGTTACTCACTGCAGGCATGGTGTTTGAAGAGCATAAATGTATTGGAAAAGCAGTCTCCAACCATCCTCCTCATCAAGAAGCTCAGCCTAAAGATACTCCCTATATCAACCCTACGTACGATGATCCCTTCCTATAACATGTTCTTTACATTGTTTGAGAGAGTTCCGGCGTCGTTGAAGTCGAAGAGGCCGTGATTGTGGTCGGCGTTGGATCAAGTTTCTTGGCTTTCGCCTTCCATTTGCCAAAGTTGCTATGTTTCTTTGCCTCAACGACAGCCTCAAAGGGAACTTTCGGAACCATTTGACCGGGAGGACCAAAAGATACGCCCAAGTCCTTGACTCCACCGGTTTCCTCATCATATACAATGCCATGGACGAACACCTCGACTTTATTTGACTTGAAGTTCTTCTTGTGATATTCCTGTCAGCAAAGCACATGAAAAAATGACATCAGATGGTCCAGCAAGAGCTTACGCCAGAAAGGATGCTTTCGTGCATCAAATTCTTTACGCTGGTTTTCACATTCTCCTCCACAAGGGCACGGAAAGCGTCTATCTCGTCGGTCAGAGAGTACCAGGAAATGAAGTCGGCAAATACTTACCGTTATCAATGTTCGTCGAGGCAATGATATTACTTGCCCTCCTCTTGCTCCGTAGTTTCTTGATTTCGACTCTTGAATCCGATAGAATCTTGTCAGACGAGCTTTCGATGAACTGAAAGGTGGTCACACCTTCTTGAATGTGAGAAGATATCAATAATAGGCTGGATCCAAATCTTCACAATCTTGTTGATTGACTGAGGCTGCGGTGACATGGCCGCCTGAACGCTCTTGCACCCATAATGACCCATGACAATGATGTGTTTGATTCCCAAGTCACGAATAGCATAAGAGACGGCCGCGTTCCTAAGTGTAAGTGAAAGCATCAGTGACAAGTTGTGCGGCGTGAAGTTCACTGACGAATTTGGATCCTTGCCAGAGTAACGGTTAGCAAGATTGAGATGCGAGATCGAACTGCCGGGTTCTGACTGGAAAATGAGATCGGTGCTCATTCTGCAAATGAAAGAAGTTAATTATGTTCCACAGTTTGGGGCGATAGAAGAAACCTGTTATCAGAACAGCCGATGAACATAATCCTCGGTGCTAGAGATCACCAGCGTATACTTAAGCACAGACACACGAGAAGTACATGGCACATACGCTGCTCGATGCGGGACTGCCTCTGTTTCGCCAGCTGCATCCGGAACTGTGTGTTTCCATCTGACAATAGCGCGAGATCGGAAGCGCTGGTTGCATTGTTGACCGGGGTTGTCGGAATTGGGACAGAAGCAGTGGAGGTGGGAGCTGAAGGGGAGGTCGTCTGTTTTACAGACGCTAAATCTCTATATTCCACAGGACGTCCCAACGAGCCGGACGCGGCTAAGAGAAGATAAAGAACTGCGCCAAGAAGCATAGGACAAAAGATGAGAACAGTTTCTTCGATGGGCACCAGGCCAACTGTAGGCGATCCAGCGCCTGAGGGAAGGAAGGTGGGAATGGGAGGTCAAGCCTCGATATTAAAAATTCAAATCAGTTTTATACTGATGATAATGATGATGTATCACCCCTGCCCTGACACCGCTTTCGATGTGATGTAAGTAATCCGGAGGTAGAGATCATTGCAATTGGACAATATTTAGCGCATCGACATTCCCCAAGCAGGCGAAAGCTCAGCGCGCAACGTTCGGCATCTCCGAAGTTATATAATAAGTGTGAGTTGGAGGAAATCGAACATCGTCGAAACGATGTCGTTACAAGCAAACAAGGACAACATAGCGACTATACAACAGCTCTTACTATGAGCTCTTATAAAATGACAGTTGGGCTGCCGACCAGCGTGATAAGTCTTGCAAAGTGTAAGTACATCCTGCCCCAGTCATCCAGGTTTCTTGCCACCGCTTCTGCTTGCCCCGTCAGCTAGACTCGACTATATCGAGCTGCCACTCCATCACGGCATTTGGTCTGCCTGCATCCCAGTAGGAAGGCCTTGATCCAGTATCTGTCGATAAATTCTTTAACCGATGCATTGCACGACAAGTGGAGTGAGTGAAGGCAATTTGAAGGGAATTGGACTGCCAGTACACCGTCAGAGTTTCGCCGATATGACTATGAAGAACAAATGGCTTACGAGGTTAGTAAATCAAGGGAGGCAAATTTGCCGCTACATTAGACAGCCACTGAAGAGGGCATGAACTTCTTCTGCCAATTTCTCGTGATCGAACTCCTCAACCACTCCAGAAGTGTTCTCATCCTGTCCAGGTGATAAGTCTGTGCCCGGAAAGGGATGGTGGCCATTCGCATGATCATGCACAAGTGGCTTGAAGGTCTCCCAGAATTCGGTGAAGTCGAAGTCTGTCAGGCTGTTTTGGAGCAAATCAAAGCCCGCATCCAAGTTGACGTCTAGATTCTGGCCTCCATTATCAGACTGTTGGGCATTATGATTCGTAAATTGGTCAAACATGTCCATATCTGACTTTAACGATTCAAAGGCGGGTTGGTCGGCTCCAGGTGGGAACAATGACGAAAGGTCATTGGTACTGAGATACTCAGCGAGCTCTTCGTCTGTGCAAGCGGCGAGGTCAGGTATGGGTAAAGTCGGTGTGGAAAATTCGGATTCAAAATTGCATTCCTCAGAATCGGATGTCGCAACGGGGAGTTCTTGATCAGAGAAAGACTCGTCTTCGTCGTCATGTGGCATCAATATAGGGCTGGTCGGTGGAGGCGGTGACGATGGAGGAAGTCCGATCCAATGCTGTTTCCTAGTCGGTTCTTCTGGCTCCTCAGAATCATCATCCTCTGAGTCCTGGTCTGCAGCTGTTGAACTGTCACATGTGGAATCAACCTTCACCTCAGTATCACTGCTAGCGACGGGGAGGGAGCTGGAAGGTGCTTCCAGTTCCTCAAGCACACTATTCAGCTCTTGATTCAGAGCATCTTCCACGTTGTCATCGCTATCGTCTGCGTCCATGTTCTCATTGTCTCTCTCCATAGCTATCTTCGCATCTTTATGTTCGGTGCATGCGATCAAGCGTTGGTCGAATGGACTAAGCGTGGTGTCCATGGCATTGAGAGACTTTGGCGCAGGAGTGAAAAGTGGATCATCTTCGCTCGGACTAACTGTATTCCCTTGTCGTTTGCGCAGTGGTGTACTGGGACAGGTTACACTGTTGCCTGACAACGGACCATATTCAGACATGGATCGCGCCGCTTCAGAAAAAGCAGACACTCGGTCCGCTATGACCGATGACATCGCGAAGACTGGGTAATCACTGGCGATAGAAATGGGCTGCAGAGGTTCTGAGGTCGCCGTTGCATTCGCATACTGAGCGGGAGCGATTGAGCCATAAGGTCTCTTCGGAGGTCTCACAGGACTGGGGCTTCTGGCGGTCCGTTTCATCCTGGGCTTCTTTCTGATATCTTTCTCCTTTGTCTTTCTTTCCTCCGCTTCTTCGAGCGCCCTCTGGGTCTCCTGGGAGAGTCGCGGTTGGGTTGACGTCTCCGTCCGTGCCCATGCTGGGACAACATAACGTCGGCGCGCCTGAGACTGTGCTGAAGTCGGTCTGATAGGCGATGACGCTGCGATTCTGTGCACATGCGAGGAGCTGGTAGCAGTAATCGGAGCCTGCTGCAAGTTCTCGTCCTGAGAGACATGTTTCTGGCTCTCGTTCTTGGATCTAGGTGGAGACGTCCACGGCTCCATGCCAGTTCGGTAGTACGAGTTTGTTCCCGACCGTTTCTGCTGCTGAGGCGCGTCAGAACCATATATTCGTGAATAATGGCGATTGGCAGAGAGATCAGTTGAACTGTTCCTCCGCATTGAAGAGTGTGCATGACGATGAGCATCCCGACGCTCTGCCCACTCCCTTTCCCTAGCCTTGCCTTTATCCTTTCGAGCCTCCCGCTCATCCATGAAGTCGCTCAGCGTACGTTTTCTCCCGACGCCAGCGGCTGCGCTCAGCGCAGGTGCAACAGCAGCAGTATTTGAGGTAACATTGGACCGGATACTAAGACTCCGGTCATGAGCAGTTGGTTCGTTAACGGGAGTAGGTGTGGAGTCCGGAAAATCTACACCCCCGGACACCGTATCTAGGACTTTGCCGTCCCTCTCACTACGCCTCCTGAATGCAGTAGGGTTGACATTTTCCTTGTCCAGGAGAACGATCTCATCATCCGGCGAGTGAACGAGATGGTGAGAGTTAGAATGAGCTTGAGAGTTAGTGTCTGTGGGGGGAGGCGGCAAACCGGTCTGTGAAACGGCAGCAAGAAGATCTTTCAGAGCGTTTACGAGACCTGGATTGTTCGTCACTTTCTTCGATGGCGAAGTCGCAGAAGTGACCGGTGTCGAGTCGATAGAATTCAACGCTGCTAATAGAGCAGCGTTCTGTATGTTAGCGTCGTTGGATGAAGAAGATGCGGAAAGATAGGCAAGAACGTCCAGCAGGGTAATTGGTTCGTGTGGCTTTTCGACAGGTGGGGCATTGGGGTCTCGCGGAGGCCGAATGAGAGGAGTAGATATGAAGGGATGCGATGCGGATGCTTGTGACGAGCACTTTTTCGTTGATTTTAATGAACGTAATTTGGATTGCAAACCCGATGGGATGGCAGAGTGCCCATCGAGCAGCGTATCATGGACGGCGTTATTTGTAACGTCGGTCTTGGAGGCATGTTGCACCTCCTCATAATCGTCAACAACGATCATTCCCTCCCTGGAAGGAGAGTTACCACCCGAGCCAGAGGCAACTGCATTCTGAACTTCGGGCATAGAGTCGCTACTCATTGTAGTACATCCACGGGTAGGAGGTCTTCCGAGCCGTTTCACAGGGCCAACGTATACCTCTTCCGTAAGCATCAGCTTGTCGGCTTCAGTCATCACAGAAGGCTTGTTTAGTTTCTTAGGCTTGGGCTTTGGCTTGGGGCGCCGCTGAGTAGACAAGACTGTCGTGCGGGTTGCACCATCCATCGAGTTGCAAGGCTGAGGAGAGTATAAAGGGGACGGTGTTGAACTCGCGGATGATGAATTTGACATGAATGACGATGTCGATTGTGAACTGTCGTGGCGCTGGAAGGAGATGGCAGGTGCTGGATTCCTGAAAGAAGATGCGACAGCGGATGTGGACAACTTCAGAGGATGTTTCGATGCAAGATGCGCTTTGGAAGCATGAACACGAGACAACTTCGATGGGTCAGGAGGAAGACCCCAGGCTCGGAGGGCAGCTGGAAGCGAAGCCTTCTGCATTGCAGCCGTCTGTGGAGAATTTTATCATTATCGTGATCCAGGTATTGATTATATGTTTTTACACACCTCACGAAGAGCGAAGATAACTTCAAGGACTTCCTGGCCAGTTGGCAATTTGACCAATGTACCCGTAACAGTGACACTGTCCTTCTCATCCGCTAAAAGTGCCCAAGACATCAAGCCAAGACCAACAGCAACGCCACGGGACTGCTCAGTCACATTAGTGGCTGGTTTTGACGATTGAGATCCTGATGTAGCACTGGAGATGTTCACAGGCGCTGGAGCAGAATTTGATTCGAGAGGGTCGAGAACGTAGACAGAAAAATCGCGCGTAAAATCTTGGGCCAATTCGGGACTCGAGCGACAGATGGTGTCCAAGCAGGCTTTGAGTGAGGCTGCCCCATAATCAGGACGTGGCGGCTCAGGAGAAGGGGTGGCATGGGGGGTGACCAGGCTCTTGTCGTAATGGGATGTGGTCGGAACGTGAGGTACAACAACGACGGGAACGAGCGACGAACAACGTGCGAGTATGTACTGGGGAGAGCTGTTTATCGTGTAGAGGATCCTCAACGGCAGATTTCGCGTTCCCATGTCGCATGCCTCAGCGTCGGAAGGTGTGAGCTCAACACTTGTGTTGCTGACTAATCGCGTTGTCTCAAGCAAGGTCACAGGCGCGAACGCGTGACATCTCGCGTCAAGACGCGTCTCAAACTGTATATTTCACTTGTACTCAGATACCCTCTTATAAGACCCTCAAACAATCCTACACTTCGAATGCGATCACAATGGATTGTCTCCTCTCAGCAGCGTCGGGTATACGAACAAGCGATCGAGATAGTGATACCGGGCGAGTGCTGACCAGGGATATTCGGGACCTGGTCGATTTCGCTGGCTCAAGAGATTCGGTTGGAGTGCTGACTGGAGAGCCAAGGGCCACGACTAGCGGCTGAGGCTTGGTGGGACAATTACAACTTGGAAGACAGACAGGTCGGGTCTCATGTGTTTCTTGACTTGGGTCGGACACACCAGACACGCTTGACGGAATCGAAAACAGTCGAGCTAAGCCAGGGCAGACGAAAGCAAAGAGTATCGGCATGGGGAACGGTGAAGGAGACGAGTCGATATCACGGATCCAGATATCAGAGTCATAGGCTGGTGCAGTAATAACGGCTATGAGTAGGAGGCAAACCGTGTAGCAAAGATCTTTGAGAAGATCAAGACGCGCTTTCAAAATAAGGATGAAAATCTTACTGATCATGGCGTTTGCCAGTATGAATATCTGCAGAACAATGGGAGTGACCTTGGAGGGGTATTCGTGCTCCAAAGGAGTGCTAAAAGCGACCAAAGCCAGAACTATGAATGCAGATAATTAGTCCACACCAGAAAGAGTTTGGAAATATAGCCACGAACCCAACTCGAAAGGAAGAAGCAGAAATAGTCCAATCATCTCGGCAGCAACCGATTGAGCTTGCTTCAGAAGGGGCCTTTGAAGGACTCTGAGAAACATGTTAGACGGCGCAATGCAGCAATAAGATTCTGCTCTTACGACCAAACAGTTCTCAGGATGCATGCAGCATGAATGGAAATAATCATCCAGAAGATTTTCCGGTGATGGAAGTGAGGCAAGAGCTGGATCGAGAGCGCGATAGAGACAGAGCATAGTGCAATGATGAAACCTGGGGAAAATATTGAGGGGAGCTAAGTATTTTGGAGATTTAATTCTCACCAAGAAGAATGCGACGAAACGTTCTTAATCGGAAGGACATCGAAGTCTATCTGATGTGGAAAGGGAGCCTTCGAGGTAGATACGAAACCAGAAGGTTCAGAGAAGACTGCGAACAAAAACAGGGCGGCTGACATAGCGTCAGCCTCCTTCAATCTCTACTACGATACATTGCATTGCGAAAAATGGATATGACATGAGAGGGCTGGTCGAGAGCACTCGAGTTCGAAACAAAAATGATCAAAATCTCAAGCGGTGCACTCTCGGCCCGATACTGGTGTTTGTGGCTGAGAAAGAAAAAAATAAAAAAATAAATCGAAAAAAGAGAGGGAGGCTTCTCAGTCACCTCGCGCTCATTTACCAGTTGCCAACAGCTGTGAAAAGTGATGTTCCAAGTCAGTAGACCTCTGATTGCGAAGTTATTGTACTCGAAAATGCAAATTGCAACCTTAAGTTGAGAAATGACGGCTCAAGACTCCAAAAAAGTGGCCTGCGGTGCATACCACATCACCTAGTCTCATTATTTCTTCAATCCCAGAGTCTGCATGATGTGCTCTTTGATGTAGCTGAATAT
>JABCKG010000427.1:0-10179 GCA_018851835.1 Hypsizygus ulmarius | reverse complement strand
GGCTGAAAGATTTTGTAGGCCATTCAGTCAGTGGTGGTCTGTATCTTGGGTACTTACAACATAGATTACTGTGGGCATGCGCATCGCGTGAAGCATCCGCATGCTAACATTTGAATTCGTCGATCACTGCATCGTTTTATGTCAGTATGTACATACCCCAAAAAAGGATATGTGGTCCACTCATTTCAAAGCTGCAAAAACCCGAACTTCGCCAAGTACCCATCGTGTCAGCGACCAGCAAAGTTGTAGCCCAGTCCAGATAGAGCAAGTATCCATCCACCACATTACCACATTGCTCTCTGAACTCGAGCCTGGAGGAGGAGTGGGACTTCAGATGTCCCTTTATACCTGCCAGGGCCTCCATCTAGAAAGTTCGATGTACGCCCGAGTATTCCGTGAGTGTTTCTGGAACTTTCAGTGAGCGAGCGTACGATGAGTTGTTCACGATCGAAGCAAACCCGAGATCACCGAGCTAGCTACCATATTTGGGGTTTGTCTCTACCATGGGGAAAATGGACTCTCCTTTCTTATATAGATTTGAACTACCATGCACCCCTGCCTCAATGTTCACAAAATTCAAGATGTCATCGTGAAATGCTCAGATAATTTTGAGTTAATGTGCCTTGCCACTGTTCAAGTAGTCTCTGTAGTCAGCTTTTTCTTCTTCTCTGGTGGAAGTACAGTGGAGCTAACTATTCAGTTCCAACAGAGGCTGCACTGGACCATTTATGGTACAGTCAGAATTATCTGGGGCCTCGGATTCAAGTTATGCCACTCAATCTTTGGACGGTGGTCACCAGGTATTCAGCCCCAACCACTGGCGGAGAGAACAAAGAAACTGATGATGATGATGACAACAATGACACATATGAAGAAGAGAATGACGACAATGGCGAAGAGTTTATCCTGTAGGTCATTAGCAAGACAATTGTAAGTACAGTCATTCACCCCTATTTGGAACAGATTTTTGATGATTTCCTCACCACTCACTAACCACTCGATATTTTCTTAACATAACTTCAAGATATGCTCTTGGCTATCTAGCTGTAGTACTTTTATAATATTTCAGCATGTAAATCTTCTACAGGAGTGTGATCTGTGAAGAGTTGCCTTTTTTGGTTTTTCCACCATTTGCAACACCTCACCAAATTCTGTCTCGATAGTGTGAGGCATGGCTCAAATGCTTCACTGACAATACTATGAGTATTCCAATGAGTTTTAAAATCTTTAGCCAGTCCTGGAAGTTCCAGAAGGTATCCAATACTGCTGTTGCATTTTCCAGTTTTTGAGTGGAACAAGGCAAAATTCACCAGAAACACTTGCTTTCAAAACTCCCAAGAGAAAAGTCCTTATATCACATCAGTCAGATGGTGTCACAAGAGATATAGAACATGTTCTGAAGCATTTGGCCCTGGGATTTCAACCTGGAGGCCATGATCTATGCTTTCTACAGTTTGAGAGCAGTAGATCTCCAGAATTTGCTGAAAGAGATGCATTTCACAAAATCCTCGACCCCAGCTATCATCAACTTTGTAGTGAGAATCATAGCTAATATATTTAAGGAGGTATTACAAAAGAATTGAAGATGATACAATGATTTGCTGTGGCAGGAGAATGCTTTTGTTGCAAATGCCGGTATTGTTGCAAATGCCGGTTGATGACTGTACTCAGGAGTATCTACGTGAAGGGATTTTTGACATGCACATCATTAGGCCTTCAGTCAACCACTTCAAGAAGGTGACTGGCCCAGGTATGAACACTAGTCACAAGATACACCAGCTTAGATTTATGTTGACTACAGACAACTTTTGTTTCACTATTTTGGATGCAGTTATTGTGGCGCTCAGCATGTATCGTCCCTTTCGCACCTGTTACAGGTAGTTTGATATATCAAATTAGATCAGTTGATGTACATAGTTGAAGCCTGACAACCATCAGTTCAAAGAACTTCCCAATCTAGAAGCATCTGATGCCATCAATCAATTCTCAAAAGAGTGAAATCCAGATAAATACATGCAAATAGCTTCCCAAAAAGCATTTCCTGGCTGGAAATTCAGTATATTGGGTTTCCTGGATCTCTGGGTACTTTAGGGTGGTAGTACAAATGCCAAGACTAGATGAATGTGCAAATCCCATTCTGGATGACCTTTGATGGATGATGCCCTTAGTAAGCAACCTGCAACAATGCCACATTTGGGCTTCAGGTGCAGTAAATGTTGAATAGCATGCCCAGAAGTGCGTCTCTAGGCTCAAACGAGGTGTTGCAAAAATCTATTCATAGTAACATATTTTATTTATAGCACGATCACCTTACAGTCAGGGAGGAATGAATGGATGGGCAGCACTGGATTTGGATAATGCACCCTGTCCTGCCCCTCCAGGAGTGGCAAGTAAATATAGGTAAGCAACTCCAGATGTAAGATCAGATGGTGATTTCTGCACCATACATTGCATTTGAAGACAGTAAGACCACTCTAGATACAGTATATATCCAATTTAAAGATTCTTGTGCTTGAACTATATTAAAATGTGCCACAAATGTAGAGCTATTCATGGGCAGAGCTTGGAGCACTGGAAATAAATAGATGTAAATAATGCCAGAAGCAGCATCAGTGGCTCTCCTGGCAGGCTCTCTCAACACTTATAAAGAATCTGAGCTGGTAGAAATGTGTGGCATATGTATATAAGTGATCTGAAAAAAGCCCTAGCAAATTCCATGGAGACCTGGGCATGCCACAGGTGTATATGTATTTCTGGCCTGTTCATCAGTGAATATCTTGGGCTTTACTAGGCCAATTTTCAAAACCCTGGGTGTGCTGGAGAGTGCCAGAGTAGTAGAGTCGAAATAGAAAATAAAATTTGAGGTGAAGAGTTTTCACCAATCTGCCTACCATCAACCCAGGACTTTATTAAACTTTATTTAGTGGGTAGGAGGATGTCTTAGGACATGCAATATAGTATATACAGGTATTATTTCTGGTCTCAAGAAGTTGTGGAAAGAGGGAGGCCCAAAATACCTCAAAATGGGTCATATTTGGGTAAGGTAGACACCAATGAGTTGAGTTTTAAGTGCTCATACTACCCTATCATATGCTTGGGGCAAGAGATGCTTCCAATTTTTTTTGTACTTTCCAACTCATGTACTCTCTGAATGCCCTGCAAGTGTCCGATTATATTTAACTAATGTGGATCTATTGTAGGACTGGAAATACCATTGAGATCAGGTATGTGTATGCATAAAAACAAGTAATCTCAGTATAACATTACAAATACTGATTGTTTTCATGCTGGGTATGTGCCCAGCATACCTATAGATCCTCAGTGTCATATCTCGATGCTTCGATCAGCATCTGAATGCATTGATCTTAAAGAGAGAGCCTCCATCATCGGCAATTTCGATGAGGATGAGCTGTGGGAATGCACTCAGCATCACCTGACTTTTGGTTTAAGTGACACACATCGCTCAAACCTCATCCTCTCTACCATGCTCATTGCCCAGCCTGCCCTGCTGGCTGCCCCAATGGGTGTTAAAATCTCAATAGTAAGTTTTTACTTGTTTTAAACACTTTATGATCATTTCAAAGTGTACTAACTGTTCTTTTTTATTCTACAGACTTTTCTTATCTACAGTGTCCTGGCTCTGCACCAGCACTATGACAGGCCCTCCTCCCCTCCAAGAGGGATGTGAGATGGCTATCCAGGAACAGAATGACTCTTTGGGATGAGAGAGAGATGTCAAGGAGTGTCAGGAGACCCGTGCAGCGGGATACCTGCAAGATATGTGGCTATGCTAATCTCACTACATACAAGAAGCTGACCAGCCCCTCCTCCTGCACAATGACACTAGAGGCTGTGTTGCACCTCGAATGGCATGCCACATGCCACCAACGCTGCCATGGCAGCTGCTTGCCAGCTGCCACAGCAGCAATGGCCAGTCCCACCCCACCCTCTCTTCTGCCAGGCTATGGTGGACCAGGAACACTCTGCTGTCCCCTTGAAGGGCAGCTAAGGCAGTGCCATGTTGTCCGGCTGGTGCAGCTGCAATGCCTGCCCATGTGGCCCACTCCTATATGATAACCAGCAGCCTCTCAGCCCCTGTATCCTGCCACATTATCAGGCTTATAGCAGAGGATGACAGCCCCTAATGTAGCACACCAGTGTGGTCCGAGCAGCCCCTGCACCAGTGCTGACCCTAGCCAGCACACTGTCTATGACCTCTCCCCTGTTTGCTCCTGCACCTGCAGCTACCTGCAATAGCAGAGATGCGAGGGAACAGGAGCTGTCTGTATAACCAGGGTGGTGAGTATTGAGAGCAGCATTGAGCACCCGTGCAGCAGGTCAAAAGTGCTCACTGGCGTGCTGTCCAAAAATGGACAGCGCACTGGCAGGCAGCTATTTTATTTATTTATTTCTCCTACGATCTGCAAAAGTAGTATATATTATAATTATGTTGTATATATTATAATGGTCTTATGGATTAGCAGTCTTGATTGTTGGTGAACATAAGGCCAGTCTAAATTCGAGAAGTCAATGGTTCAAGTCTCCCTAAGTGCACTTAAATTTTGGGTGCCTGGGACTTGGGCCGGTGGACTTCTCCGAGCAGGACTTGACAATTTAACCATTGAGTCGAGCGAGGTATATTTCCATGGGTGATTCCGAGGAAAGCCTTTGTAATGCCTACTGAATTTGGATGGAAAATGAACTGATGCTTGTTGAATAGAGGTGCCTGTGATCCATGACCATCAAATTGATTGAATGGGACAGTATTTTTACAGTGTGTGATTCTTGCAGGAGGTGCAAAATATGCATTTTTTGCACCTTCTGTTCATTCACATATCTCTGGCCACACATATGCATCGTGCAGACCATACTACTGACACTTGGAGCTCCAAAATGCCATATAACATGGTAGAAACCTCCCACCTCTGCCACAGCATGTCTGGAGTACTCCCTGCTCATCCATGTGAGTGCATACAATTTTGCTGTTCTCACCATGTTCCACTCACTCCCTTACCCATATACCTCTCTTCTATCAATAGGACATGTTCACAGAAGCTATGAGTAGCATCAGCCTTATGGGTATCTGCCTGCTTCATCTCTGATGAGCCATGTTCTCCCCTGTCATTGGCTGCTTTTTTGACATCATTCTCACTACATTATGTAGATAGGACCTCTAACCACATTGTAAACACTACTAGTATTGATCATCAGTGATCCTACTGCTACTAGTAAGCTCCAGGAGATATGGTGAGTAATCTACCCTACCCCTTCTCAAAAAGGTGAAATTGACCCTATATACCTCTCTCTCTGTATCTTTAGATGCATTCTCCACTCTCAGAGATATACCAGTAGCCTAGGAGAGATGATAATAATGTCATGGGGGCTACACCCATGGTGATGGGACATGCCCCTCCTCATACAGGTAGCTCATTCTGGGGAGTTCCCATGGGTTCCTCCCTCCATCCACCCTTCCATTTTGTATGTAGTATGCAATGCAATCTTATTTGTCTGCATGTGGTCTTCTGAGTGTATGCAGGAGCAAAGGAGCAGTCAATATTCCCTCGCCAGGTGGTATATTCAGTAGCACACTCTCAGAGCAGAAAAAAGCAGATTTGCTTCAATTAATAGACCCTACATATATATCTACATAGGGTGGCCAGAAGAAACAAGGCAAAATAAGGCAGAAACAGCAGAGAAAGGTAAAGTATTGAGCTCACTGTGCATGACAGGGAGCAGAAGTGGTGGCATCAAGGCAGAATGATGGCGGCGTAAGGCGGCTTAGTGGCCGAGGCTGATCAGATGGTGGTGGCATTGATGTGGATGATGTGGGATTGATGTTGATAGCAACCAGCAATGGCCCCAGTCTTATTGCTGGTTGACCTTGCACACGACGAAACAGGTATTTATTGGAGGAAGCCTGCAGTACAATAGATAACCTCTAATTACTACTATCACTGGTGGGGAGTTTGAAAATAAAAACTGATCCTCCTCCACAATGATATCTGTTCCACTTTTTGTTATGATTTGAGAGAGCGAAATGCTTGTATGGCCTCTGCCAATATGAATATAAAAAAATCTCGAAGAATGGAGGGAGCTAAAAAATGCAATCGTTGATTTAGTCAGAACCTTCAAATCTGTGTACACTGGGTAGGGAGTTTGAATATCAGTCACAACTGATATCACAGTCCAACGCATGCAAATTTGGCATTTGCCGAGACCTGAATGTCACAAAAATTGTCAAGAACCTCATTCAGCATAGCAAGCAAGACAAACAGACCCCATAGGCAATCAGTTGCTTTCTTGGCCTTTATTATGCATGCCCTCAACCTCTGAAAACATCTTGGATTTCCGGATTAACTTGTGCTCATAAGATCTTATGTTTTTCTTTCTGTGAACGCAGGTGTACACAAATCTTCGAGCTTCTAAACTCATCCCCAAAGAACCTTTTATTAATCTGACTACTCAGACCCATTACAGAGATATATATATTGCTAAGAATGAAACCTCAGGTTCATCCGGCATGTGAGCAAGGTGTGGAAGACGATATGAGGTGGAAAAAGTCCATTTTCAAAGTCCATATCCCTTTCAAACTCCCCACTAGTGATAGTATGTGACTCTGTACATTTGTCAACTCTGGTATCTCATCAAGATCACATCAGTTACACTCATCAGTCCAGCGGTAATCAAACTCTGCTTCGCCTGAGAGTCGTCACCACCCTTCACCACTGCGTGAACCCTGATGACTGATGGGAGCCCTGACAAAATAGTTTGAAGCTCCGGTTTCGGCTAGAGCAGCATAAGTGACATTTCTAAGCATCACGCTCAAAATCTCTCCTCAGAAGAGACTTTGTCTATAATGATTTTCTCGACGTCAAACCTTTACAAAATGTTTCTAATATCACTAAAGACATCACATGCTAAGTTTCAGGTCGGTAGGAGCCCACTGAGGTGAGATATTTGAGGAATGACGAGATACCAGGGTTGATGAATGTACGGAGTCACATAGTAGAGGTGGAAACCCAATACATATCCACCTCTAACAAGGGGAGATAAGTGGAATCTACAGTCTTATTGCCGGCTGACCTTGCACATAATGGTCCCCAGAGATAACAGGTATTGGATGACTTCCCGCAGGATTTAGAAACACAGATTATTTCCTAAATCCATAAGCGAGCGGAGTTTGCATATTTTATTCCTGTAGTCGAGAGAGGTGGGTGGAGCACAGAGATGCTGGAAAGGAAGGTCAGAATCAGCCCTGGAGTTGCTTTCATGGTCATCAGAAATGAGCATGAGTCGAAGACACGCCCTGATGTGTCCTTGCTCAGTCAAAGCATAGGCAATGTGTCAAAAATCTGGCCATAGAGCCAGCCAATGCTTAGTGCTTCGAGGAACCGAGGGCTTGGCTGAATTGGAAAGTGCGGCATCAAAAGTGCGGCGATCAATGCCGTGGCAAATTCCACTGCAGTCACATGATGTCATCCAAGTCAACGCGTCCAAGATGTGTCAGACTCGCTGCTCGTGCTAGGTGCCAGGATTTTATTTGTGAGCATTGGTTCTTCTAACAGTAATGGCCTTATGCATTATATAGAGTACCCAAAGTCTTTCTAAAGCTTTATAGCTTCATTGTAGAATATAAATAAGAATGGTGAGGTACCAAGGATGCTCATGTTATAATCATGCTAACTTGCCTCCTGTTTTCACACCTCCATCATATATAATATACCCTGGTTATAAACTGCACATTGTACCCTGCAGCTTCTTTTCAGTGGGCTGTCCATAATTCTCCTAGCTTGGCAACTCCATGTGAGCACAGGTGCACTGTCAGCCACTTCTCAAACGTGAAGCCTACCTAGTTCCCATGCCAGAGTTCTAGTGCCATGTTAGAAGTATAGTATGTTGCATGCATAGTAGGTCCCGAAGTGGTAGAAGGGAAGGCAGGACCTATTAGATGTTGTCATATTGTTGGTGGGCAGCGTGTCGTGAGCATGTGTAATGTCTGAGAGGGAAGCTTTTCTGCTTTACTGAATAGCTGAGACATTGTGTAACGGGACATTACTTACCGTGACCTATATTTATTCTTATTTATTGATGCCGTGCATGGCATCCTTATAAACGTGGTTATTCTATTTGTATTAGATAATACTTAGCACCTCACTCTCAATACGTAGCAATACTGACTTGGTCAAGCTTCCGTATTGGCGTGAACACTAAGTTTCTTTCTCTAGTAAAGCCCCGCTTTACATTTTTTGAAGCTATCCAGCTTTCAATTCACTATTACTTGCTTGCCTTCTAAACTTCTTAAAACTCAATCTTTTTCACACGTCATCAACTGTCACATGGTGCTCGATTCGGAAATGAGTCACCCAACGACACCTGTCTTCTCAACCATATCGGAGGGAACGGCGAGGATAGAATCCTCGCCTAGAAATCCTCGAGATTTGTGCGGTCAAGAGACTGTAGGTGAAACTGCACCTGCAGAAACTCTTGCACAGGAACTACGAGATGCCGAACTAGACTGGCACCATAGAGAAGGACGAGAGCATGGAACAACTGGTAGCGCTGCATTTGCAAGCTACTCAGGCTCTGCTGGTGCTCGACCTTTAGGAGGTCGTTCGGAAGCCAAACGACCTCTCAGGACCTCGAACACCGGAGCACACATCTTGCCGATAGATAGCGGCGAGGAAGTGGAGGACTTCAGGCAGTATGAGACCAAAGGGAAGGAGCAGATGAAATCTGCTTCACCTGTCGAGCATGAACATGAGGATAGGCATCGTGTCTCACGGGAAATGAACACCGATGATGAACTGGACCTGGAGGAACAGGGCCTGGAATATCGTCTCAAATGCTTCATGACCGCCTTTTAGAAGATGCATTCTGATATATCAGAAGAGCATCAGGTCAAACTTGCAATAACGGTGATAGATGCGCTTAATAATGTATTCAAACTATCAGGAAAGCATCCTGAGAAGGATATAGACGAATACATGCGCCTGCTAGGTGAAAACCTGCAGGCGTTCATGGATCATTATTGCAAGCGATGGGCGACAAGGTCACGCTCGTCAACCCCAGCATTCAGCGAGAAAGGACGTGCTGAATTCACTACTTCTACGCCTGCTAAGCTTGCTCAGGCAACTATGAGTAAAGCTCGTGTTGTCGATGATGGGATTCGAGTGAATCCAATGAAGGAACCTGACGATGTACGTCGGTCATTCCATATTGACCAGGCTGTGGACAACATGAATGCTCCAAAGCAGCCAGGAGAGTCTGATGATGCATATCATCGGAGACGTAATGCTGCTCAGCGACATCGCTCGGTGTCGATATTCGACCCCATAAACAAAAACACTGAGAGCACAGTTCCAACTACGACTGAGGTAGCGACTAAAGCGCAGCCTCACAAGTCTGGTCAGGCTGGAATCAAAGAAGAGGAAAATTCTACTATGCCTGGTATCCAGATCCCACCAGCCTTGACTCCTGTCGCTAAGAAATAGGAGGATCGGGTCATTAACCAGAGACTCCGGGAATCTCAAATACGATCGGGAGACTGTATAACGGTTGAAGATCAGGGTGTTGCCTTTGTTGGGCAACAACCCAAGGATGTCATGGGTGGATACTGGAGTACAACCCGACCCACGAGAGGTCGAGCTGAACATTCTGCGACGAGATGCCCAAGCCTCGCAAGCTAAATCCGCAATGCAGGATGGATCTCAGAAGAATGAAAACCTATGAGGAGGATATAATCCTCCTCAACCATCTCAGCATGTGATGGACAGAATGTATGATCCTCGTCCATGATCACATACACCAGTGAAAGCGAAGCCAGAGGTGCGGGGATATTCTATGCCTGCACCTGGAACATTCAGGTTTATAAATGCTGCGCTGGTGAAAATGATGAAAGAGCATCAGGACCAGATGAAAGGTCATCTGGGGCAACTGATCACAGAACGGTTGGGGACAGCCTTCCCTGAACCATTGAAATGGAAACCTGATGCAATATGCATAGGGGTATATAAGGGTGAACCAAGCTTTTTGGTTCTCGAACGATGGTTATCGAACTTGGTGATATATCTCGCCATGTCGAACCTTGGAGGCCCAGATAAACAGGCACAATGTGCCTTAGTAGTCAGTGAATTCTTGGATGGAGAAGCCAAGGATTGGTACCACTGACATGTTATTCAC
>JABCKG010000425.1:0-10227 GCA_018851835.1 Hypsizygus ulmarius | reverse complement strand
CGGAAGAGTTTCAGGATCGGAGAGCGGACTCCCAAAGGCGGCGATGCGGACCTGCGTCTGCTCCCTTCCACGCCTTTGTCCCCTGTCGTCGTCGTACGCCCGGACGATCACCATAACCACAACCACCACGACCAGAATAACGTGTCTTCGTCGTGGTTCAGGACGTCAGAGGGTGGGGTAGGTGCATTGTCAGCTGTGTTTGGAGGTTGGCTGGCTGAGAGGGAACGAGGGGTGGTTGTCGTGAGGTGGCAGGTAGATGTGGGAGAGATGCGGTGGAAGATGGATGCCGTAGACATGGTAAATGTGATAGTAGAAGCGTGTACATATCCCGGCAATATAATTTGTTGGCTACGTACACGGGGACCTTGGACACAGCCAATGAGAGGGCTGGAAAGAAGTCTTTTGCTATGCTCAGGAACGCACTGTAATGCAAAAGTGAATAGAAGTCCTACGCGTCCTATTTTTTCTACTTTTTCCAAGACCGTAACTTCCCCTCCCCGCAGGGAGCTCGCAGTGGGGAAAAAAAGACCGGCCGTTGCAGCATTTCTGCACCGGCCAGTCGGCGACGTTCGTTGGTCTATTTCTACGGTGGACAAACGGGTGCAGCTATTCTAACGCGCGACGTAGAGTCGGCGTGGATGGGCTACGTAGGCGGTTCTATGCAGAGTCAGCACTGGGTGGGGTCTAAGTGCGCAATTGTGACGTGGACTTGGTTCGTGTTGGAAAGAGGGAAAGAGGCCGGGACGACGCTTGTGGCGGTGTGTGGGGTAAGTCACGCGGCATAGTTACGCGGCGGGTAGTCGGATGATCGAGAAACTCGCCCCGTACCGTCGTGAGGGGTGGAGGTGTAGTGACTCTAGATAGATACAAGAGTATCAGAGCCGATTCAACACAGATTTCGCGACCATCGCACCATGACATAGCTGAGAGCGTCAAGTCGCTCACGGGGCTTCCCCGATAGGATACGTGTGTTGCCATTCGCCGTGGGGGCCAGGACCTGGTTTCAAAACACATCAGAAAATGAGAGAAATCAGCAAAAAAGACATACAAAATGCATCAATTAGCCGAGATTAGGCGAGGCGTAGTGGGGAGCGGTGACTACACAGACTTCAACACTGTCTGCATGCACGAAGTGAATGCATCAGAAGACATCATAGTACTCAGGAATACAAACCAACTCACAGAATCTGTACACCCAAAGTAATCTATGTGAAAAAGGCATCAGAAGACATAACAATATTCACGAAAACAACTCACAAAGCTGCCCAACACGACAGTCGCTCACGGAAGTTTCCCGCCAGGAAGTGTGTGTTCCACTCGCCGTGGCGGCCAGAACCTAGTACAAAAGACACAAAATTAGCTGAAATTAGCCGAGAGGCATCGAAAAACACAACACCATAAACACGGAATACCTCACCTACGCCTTAGCTGAAAGCCACACCAGTCGCTCACGACAGTTTCCTGACTAGAAGCTTGTGTCTCCGCTCGCCGCGGGGGCCGGAACCTAGTGTCGAAAAGACACGAGATTAGCCGAGAAGCGTCGAAAAATACAACAGAATATCTCACCTATGTATGTGCCCGATACGACTTGGCTGAGAGCAACAACAGTCACTCACGATAGTTTCCTGACTGGTAACATATGTTTCCGCTCGCCGCATGGGCTGGAACCTAATTTCAAAAGATACGAAATTAGCTGACAAGCATCGAAAATACAACAGAATATTTCACCTGTGTACATGCCTGCCACGAAAGAGCTCAGAGCGATAGACATCGCTCACGGTAGTATCTTTACAGCCTACGTGTGTTTCCGCTCGCCGCAGGGGCCGAAACCTAGTTTCGAAATGACATGGAAATAGCCGAAACTAGCCGAGATACATGGCGCAAAATAGTGCCGATGTAGACGTCTTCGCAGCAGTGGATGGTCCCGTTCATCAGTGGCCAGGACCACATTTCAAAGAACGTCGAAGGTCAATCTAAATGCACAGAGGTGCATCAGGAAAATACACAGAGTATTGACGGAACAACTCACACTACATAGCTGACAGCGAAACAGTCGCTCACGGAGGGTTCCTGTCAGGAAGCGTGTGGTTCCGCTCGCCACGGGGGCCGAAACCTCATTAGGGTTTCATGCAAAAAGGGATCTAAATGACACAAAATGTCAGTAAGAATACACAAGAAGATGCCAGCAAAGCACACTTACAAAGCGATGTCGTGGTGCTGCGCACCACTCCGCAGGACTATACGAAACATTTTTGATAGAGGGTGTATCGTTGCTCGCCACAGGGCTTGAACCTCTGCAGAATTATCAGCAAAAAGGATGAAAATTGAATTGAAAACAAGCATACCATAAGCGAGAAACTGGGTGCCGCCATGGTGCTATGCACTCCTCCGCAAGCCTCCACAAATTATCCAGATTGAAAGCCGGGATTCGCTCACTGCGAGGCGGGGACCTCTGCAGATTTAGAGTCAAAAATGATGAAAAAAAGACGTCCGAGGATCGTTAAACAAACGCACCATGAGCGACGAGGTATCTCCGAGTGCACAAGTCATGCAGATCACTCCATATACACCACCACAAGAGATCTGTAAGGACAGAGGACATTTGCTGGTAGCAGGCCTAACGATTCAGAATCCGATTCCTGCTGCACAATGCTTCCGATCACGACAATACTCCATGACTTGTTTGAGTAGGTGTCTTGTGTGTTTGTTGTGAAGTGTTTGATTGATTTGCAGTTAGTGAACGGAGCATGAGGCACAGTGAAGCATGAGTAACAGGGGATACCGAGGTTGCGAGATAGTCGCCGTATAGTGAATGAGATGCAATATCTCTGTGATGTGTAATAAGATCAATGTAAAGGAAATATGAGAGGATCGTACATACCTTTCGTACTAGCACTACACATGTTACCCTCCTCCATGCAACCCTCCCAGAGCTCCCATGCAACGAAGTCCCTGGCCTTGGTCTGCATGTCGTCGTGATCCCATCAGCAAAGCGGTCGAGACGAGAATCGCGTGAAGCAGCGGATGGCGAGATTGACAGCTGAACGTGATGAGATTGAACTGGCGCTGATGTCGGTGTTGATGACGAGAGCACTGGTGTAGTATATGCCGACCTGTTTCATGAGCGTTGGGCAGAAAGACGGTGTTGAGTCCGAGTCCGATCCCGATCGTTGTTTGATCGTTGTCTGCAGGAGAGGATGTTTGTCAATTTCGAGCCCACCAAACAGACTGCTGCTTACATACCTATTTGCACTCGATGAGCAATGCCAAACAACGCTGAAGAAAGTCGCGATCAAGTGCAACCATCAACGACGCGATGACACATTGCCTATGCAATGAGGAATGGGAGGATGTGGAAATGAAGTGGC
The DNA here is from genome assembly GCA_018851835.1 of Hypsizygus ulmarius. Taxonomy (NCBI): domain Eukaryota; kingdom Fungi; phylum Basidiomycota; class Agaricomycetes; order Agaricales; family Lyophyllaceae; genus Hypsizygus; species Hypsizygus ulmarius. The sequence goes on along the minus strand of JABCKG010000425.1, from coordinate 6,859 downwards.
ATATCCCACAGGATAGTTGTGGGCATATATCAAACTCACCATTATCTGACAGTACTTATAGCTTTTTATTTCAGTTACCGGAAATGTGCGTGCTAGCGGCGCAACAATCCGTTAGCTTTGCCGCGGATAAAGGCCACCTCCTGATGGTATCTTCGGCATTCTCCCAAGTATTTCGGCTATTTTTTTTTTTGCAGATGTCCCTGCATCCAGTTGTCTTTACAGGTGAGTAATCCATTGCAAGATACATTACCAAAAGTATTCCCAGAATGAAAGGATGGCTAGAGACATGCTAGACATCCTCCCATTCTGATAATATTTCTGGATTTGGTATTGGTGAGTACGCACCACTCATTCTCAAATTTTGATGCTATTTCGAAGCATTGATCGAGCCTACCCTGGCTGCCACATCGGGTGCTTGATCTCCGTGATCGAGCTTGGGTTTGGTTTCTGTGGCTTCGGCTTCTAAAATATACTGACCCACCTTCTCTTTCAGGTTTCCGAGTGAAGGTTGTGTGTATTTACTCGGGTACAACAAAATCTTATCAACTTAGATAATCAGTTGATCTGTAAACAAGCTCTGCAGCATTGTGTTCTCGATGCATTTGCTCTCAGATTATTCTCCAGGCTAAGAGCTTTTTTCTCACATGCCGTTGACTCCCTGCACCTCCTGAATCTCTTTCGCTCTCAATTTGTGCCACGGTTCATCCGTAATTTCATGGCCGAGAGGCCCCACAACGGAAGACCAGAATGATACGTACTCGGAATGCAATATGCAAACCTCCGATGTCGCTTCCAAAATATCTTCTGTCATGGAAGATTCTCATATGCCCAAAGTACTCCACAGTTCGGCTTGTTTTTACCAGTGCCAGAAACTAAGCAGGGAGCCATATGTATGCGCCATGCAACGGACAGCATTCCAATATATCATTTCCAAGCTTCCAAGTGGAAAGGACAACGGGATCATCTAGGCCAGGGCTTACCTCGCGTAACCGGCCAAATGTCGTCCCACTCCGGATGTTCGCATCGTCTCCCGCTCGCAATACTTATGCAAGCCTCCAACATATTTCGGTCACCGCTCGGACATCTGCGCAGGGAGAGTATAAAAGCCTTGATGTTTCTGTTGATGTCTTCATCAGCTTACCACTGGTTTTCCCTCCCTCCTCCCCGACATCATACTCCTATTGTATATTCATTCCGTCCTACCATCCCACCAACTTTGGGCTCAACGATCATGAGCACTCGGCGTCGTTCTAACAGGTGGTCAGTATTTCCATATCATCATTTCCGTGTCCTCTCTCACCATCTATCCTCTACCTAGACCGCGAAGCATAGCACCAACAAATTATCCTCGCCACTGATCAAACAGTGCGTGCATGTCTACACCGTCTCCTAGTGCTTGTGGACTATTAACAGCTAACCAAAAGGGCCGCTTATTTTCAGGAATCTACTTACATCCTGACAGCAAAATGAGCATTTCTGCATCGTAAAATCACATAAATTCCGGCCCCCACAATCACTCATCTATTCACATTTCCCTGGATCAACAGGTCAATCAGTATACTAAATGTCAGGTACATCTTCCCGAAACCCACTTACCTTCTGATAGCTAAATTGTTGTATTCGCAGCACAAAAATTCTGACATCTCGGCCCCGCGGTGAGCGGCAGCATGTTATTCTCTCCAAGAATATTCGCAGTCGTTGAGTGGTTGCATGCGGAGCGGTGCGTAGCACGGCTTATATTCATCTTTTCCTGCATCTGATCCAAGAAACAGGTCAACCAAGTCATGTAAAGTTATCTTGTACGTCACGTACGTATCTGCATTTTGAGCTCAAAATCTTCGCTTTTGCATCATCATTTTCTGTAGGTTGCCCCCGCGGCGAACGGTAGCATCGTTGTTCCTTCCTGAGATTCCCAACATCTACCATTGGCTTGTGAAGCGGAGCGGTGCATAGCACCGTGACTAGTCGTATCGTCTTGTTGCCCTGCATCTAATTGGGTAAATTAGTGATGGCTCGATCATAATATACACGAGAATACTACTAACCGTCTTCAATCTTCTTGCACTCCAGGCCCGTCGTTAGCGGTGTGACGACAACCTCCCGTTGCAAAATCCTAGTTAATTTGCCTAGCGGAGAGGGGTGTAGCACCACGGATATCCGTAGATGTTACCGTGCCTTTCCTGTATCCGATCAGCATCATTAGCAGAGGGTATGTATGCCTGTGTACCCACACTTACCTTCCCATCGTTTCCGCCCATACAATACAGCCCTTCCCTCATCCTACTTGTTTCCATCCACGCGACATATGATCGGCCTCGCCTTGCGCTTAACAGTCGCTTAACTTCTCCGTATTCTCAGCTCAGTCTTGTACCGAATTCCCTGTATATAGACCTACATATATCAGCGTTCCGAGTCGGTAATGACTTGTCAGTACATACCTGTGTATATTCTGGTCCCTGTCTTATTAGTTGTGAATATAATTGTTTCCATTTGAATGCATCCCGTCCCTTCTCTCAATTGGTGTCATTGTGTGCATTGTGTCATTTGTTCCGTGTCATCATAGGCCTTGATGTCGGGAGCCTTGTGGTGCACGTTAATGTGTGCTGCGTCGTTTGAAGGGTTCATGAGACGAGGGCTGAAAGGGTTGACAAGTACTTACATGTGTCAGGCATCCTATTCACTTGTAGTAGGTGCTATGGATTGAATACGAGCAATAGTCGAACTGGTTTTGCGAACAAAATCTAGAGGGATCAAATTGAATAGTGAGTGTAATGAGAGTATCGGGCGTAGGTACATACCTTGATGCTTGGATAGAAGCCTACACCGTTTCTTTTCTGGAAATGGACTTGAAAAGTACGAGCGGTGTCGAGACTACTTGCAGAAGTCGCGATAATCGAGGTAAGTGATACAAAACTGATAAAAGGCGAAATACGCAGTGGGAAAGGATATCTTCGTTGTCGTAGTGAACCATATTCTGATCTATTACCGATGGTATTCAAGTGATGGTTGAGAGGATGCAATTGTGTGCAAGTTGAGTCCTACGATGATCATACGGATTGAACTCTTCCCGAATGACTTGACTGCTAGCGATGGAACTGATCCATTCAATGAAATAGTTTCAGCGAGTTGAATTGAATACAGAGATTGTGAATAAGTCGAAAAAGGGTTGAAGGACGGGTGGATGTTGAATGTCCAATAGATATGAAATATTGGTTCTCAGCGAAGAAAGGAAACCATGAGTCGGCGGGTCTTAGCTTGCATGAACTGGATTGTAGATTTGAGTTGTGATTCATCTGGAATATGAGAAAAAGACAACTGCACAATAAAGGAACATGTCGAAAGGTCCTTAATGGCAATGATTGCTTATCCTTTCAAGTTTTATTGACTTCCCTGTTTGATCACAGAATACTTTGAGCCGCAGCATCGTTCGATGTGACTTTGAAGTACTATTACAAAGTATTTCATTCAAAATAATACTACAAACAGTCTACGAACATGTATCGATTAGTAGAACATATTGAATTGGCATATTACGGTACAAGGCCAACTCTACCGTCTAGCACGTTCATTTCATCATATTCACGCCAGTTCGGTAATGTGCGGGCGGGGGTTTTGAAGGCGTGGATAGACGCGCACCAAGGGATCTTGCCTTCCTAAAGAGCGACGCACCAAAGAAGGGAATACTCATGAAGACCCCGCTGCGGTCTCTCATCCTATCGCCGGACTCCCAAAGGCCTAGACAGACATATATTCGGCTGCAAAATAGAAGTATGTTCATTAGTCTGAGTACGTCGTTCGATTGGAAATGGAGACGCGCGGTGTGCTTACCATTTGTCCTGAGTCTCCTGCTCGTACCGTAAATTGTGGCGACTGAGTGTACGAGGACGCGATGGTGTCCAGCCACCCGCAGGTAGGTAGGTGGGTGGGTATCCCCCGATATGCCAGACAGCGCGGTGTCCTCCTCGTCCTGCGTGTTGACGAATATTCGGCTGGGAGAATAGAAGATCATTCGTCAGCATACGACGGACGATCTAACCCAGGAACGAAACAAAGAAGAAAAAAGACGGGGATTATAAATGTCGTATCACTCACCCATTTCCTGATGCTGCATTCCTTGCGCCACGTCTCTCTGCTGCAGGATAAGGTCACAGCCAAACTACGGGCAGGCTTTCCCGTCCCACCACCATCCTGTCCCCATCCCGTCCCACCATCCCATCCCTGTCCGAGCTCCAATTCCGGCCCTGCACGCTAAACCTATTCTGCGCACCGGAGGCCGGGTATCGTGTGGCGCGTATAGTCGTATCGAAGTTCGTACGCGGTATTGACATAGGGGTTGGTGGTTGTGTTTGGTTGGCCGTGCGTCTCCGCAAACGGGAGACGAATCTGCGTTTGATCGGTTAGCGGGTGTTTATAAAAGGGAAGGAAATTATCTTACCTTCCTTCATTCCCATTCCCTCTTCCCTGTCGCATTCCCATCTCTTTCGCCTTCTCTATCTCCCTTCATTGTCATGTCTTCCCCTCCTGTTGTAGTCATTGTCGCTGGCGGCGTGTATGTGCCGTCTCTTGCGTGAGGTGTGACGTGGGGGTGCCGTCTCTTGCGTGAGGTGTGACGTGGGGATATTGTCGACAATTCGAGCTCGTTGTCGCCTTGTTGGGCTGAGAACTGGTGTTGTGAATGTACGTGCGTGTCGCTTCTTCTCGCAGTGACGGGTGCTAATCGATCTTGGTTCTCAGGAAAACACAGTGTCGTAGATGTTCTCGATATGGCAATGTCGGCGCAGGTCGCGCCATTTCCGCCTCGCGCATGGGTCAGGTGGATGGAGGAATCAGGCCGCTGGAATGTCGATCTGCGCATGCTCGTGAGTGATCATGGTGAAAACGACACCAATATATGAGTCTTGATAAGTTGTCGTTGGGGTGCATGGAGGGTCAGCTCGGTGTTGCGCTCAACTTCTCCGTATTCTTCTACATGACTTACATCTGGATATGTCAGCTTTCTGTAGTCGGTAGTCACTTGTCAGCACGTACCCTTGTAGATCCCGGTCTTCATGTCGTATATACAGTAGTCATGAATACAATTATTTCCGCTTGAATCCCTCCCGTTCCATCTCTCGATCGGCGTCGTTGCGTACGTTGTGTCGTTCCGTGTTGTTGTAGGCCGTGATGTAGAGAGTATTGTTGTGCTGTGTTCGTGAGTGTGAGTGCTATGTACATCGTTTCAAGGGTTCGTGAGATGACGTTTGACAGGGATGACTAGCACTTACAAGTATCAAATATTCGATTCAGTTGTTGCAGTGTTATGCATTGAATACGGACGATAGTTGAACGGGTTGCGAAAACGACGTCTAGAGGGATCGAAATGATTAGTTGGTGTATTAAGAGTGTCGGCGCAAGTACGTAGATGAAGCCTACGCCGTTGTGTTTCTCGGAATAGAAGAGAATGCGAGAGATATCGCAGAGTCGCGATAACAGGAACGACAACATTAACGTACGCAGTTTCGAAAGGGGATTGTTGTTGTTGTAGTGAACCAGTATCTAGATTTTTTGCTGATAGTGTTCAAGTGAGTAGTGATTGCGAGAATGCGAGGTTGCGCAAGTCGGGTCCTACGAGAATCGTATGATAATATGAAGGAAGGACAATTGAACGATGAAGAAACGTGTCGAATGGTGTTAGCACTGGATGGTTAGCTTTCAAGTTGTGATGATGTTCATGTTTGATCATGAAATGCTTTGAGCGGCGGCATCGTTCGAAGTAACTTCGAAGTACTATACAAACTATTTCATTCACAATAATACTACGATACACAATACTACTACGAATATATATCGACGAATGCAATATATCGAATTGGCACATTACGGTACAAGGCTTACTCTACTGTCTATCGTGCTCGTTTCATCACGTTCGCACTCGCACCATTTTGGCGCGCCAGGGGACGTCGAAAGTGTCAATGGATGTGCATCAAGATATCCAGCACTCCCAACGAATGACGTGCCGGAGAAACGGATAGGGTACGTACCAACATATCCCGCCCTCCCAACGAGCGACGCGCCGGAGAACGGGAAACTCAGATCCTTCTCCATGAAGGCCCCCGCTGCCGTCCGTCGTCCCATCGCCGGACTTCCAAAGGCCTAGCCAGACATAATATTCGGCTGCACAATAGAAGTACATTCATAAGCCCGAATACGTACATACAGAGAAGAAACCTGCATTTACCATTCTCCTATTCATATCCTGACGGCCATGTGTATATATGCAGACGCAGTGGTGTCCAGCCATCCGCATGCAGGCACGTATTCCCCGATTCACAAGAGGTGTCGACGGTTAGTAAGTCCTCCTCCTCCTCCTCGCGCACGCACATGCGTACTTAACTCCTGTGTGCGTTTTACGAATTTTGAACTCGGCTGGGAGAATAGAACAATCAATTCGTTAGCGTACGATGGACGATCGGAACTAGGAACGAACGAAATGAGAAAGAGAAGAAAAGAAAAGAAAAGAAAAAGATGGGGATTTTGAGGGTTGGATGTGTCACTCACTCACTCACCTGTGTCCGGTCATTGCTTTTCTTGCGCCACGTCTCTGCTGCTGCAAGAATGTGGTCACACCGCACAGCGTATGCACGGGCAGGCATCCCCACCTCATCCCAGCATCCCTTCCCGTCCCGTCCCGTCCCCATGCTCCCCAGCATCCCATCCCCGTTTGAGCTCGTATTCCGGCCCTGCACGCTAAACGTCTTCCGCGCACCGGAGGCCGGGTGTCGTGTGGCGCGTATGGTCGTACTGGGGTTCGTATTTACGCGGTATTGACGTGGGGGTTAGTGGGCCGCGCGTATCGAGTTCTGTGGAGACGAATCTGCGT
>JABCKG010000424.1:0-10246 GCA_018851835.1 Hypsizygus ulmarius | reverse complement strand
ATGATCTTCCTGCAACTCGATTCAAAGAAGTACAGGATCGTGTTATTGAGATGCGAGCTTTACATGTTGCTGAAGTCTGGCGTAGTCATCACATATGCGAACAACAAGAAGATCGTGACTTAGAGGCTCAACTGTTGCAGGAGGGGGGTCACCAGAGTGACACCCCTGCCAGTGAACATGACCCTTCAGAACACCCATCTGAAACAACGGACCAGGATCTGGAGGACATGACACTCGCTGACATGTTATTCAATCCTGCAACAGTATCCGCACCAACTGAACCCAGGGATACTGAGTTCCTGGATGCAGTACGTGATGGGTACAAAGATGATCCTCTATTCAAGGTCATATTGGAAACTCCTAATGACTTTAAGCACTTCACCATACGAGACAATCTTATATGGATGAAGAATGTATGGGGAGATGAGGTACTTTGCATGCCTTGTATTTCCGACATATCTACTAGGATAATTGAGCAAGCACACTTGACGCTTGGTCATTTTGGAGACCAGCGGACTGCTGAATATCTACATCGCTGGTATTGGTGGCCGCAAATATCCAAAGACACATGCGCATTCTGTCGAACGTGCGAGTCGTGTCAATGTGCTAAGAGATCCACTAGGAAGCCCTTGGGGAAACTACATCCTCTACCTATACCTACTAAACTGTGGGATTCCATTGGGATGGATTTTGTCGGTCCCTTTCCCGAGGTTAATGGGTTTAATTACCTATGGGTAATTATATGCCGGATGACCAGTATGGTGCATCTGATACCTGTAAACACCAAAATGACGGTGTCTGAACTCTCATGAATATACCTGCGAGAGATCGTTCATCTTCATGGATTACCGAGTTCTATCGTCAGCAATAGGGACTCAAAATTCACTTCGAAATGGTGGAAGGAGCTACATAAGATATTAGAAACTACCCTTCTAATGTCTACTTCCTTCCACCCACAGACAGATGGTCAGACTAAGCGGGCTAATTGCAACATCGGACAAATATTCCGTACAATGGTGCGGCCCAATCAGAAGGATTGGATCAACCGAGTGGCGCTCACAGAGTTCGCAATTAATGCGAGCATCTCAGGCACCATGAAGTATGCTCCCTTTGAGCTCAACAGCAGGTATATGCCGTCAATGATCAAAGAAATCCATTCTGATGATGTCATACCGAAGGGTATTAAATCCTTCGCATGTCAAGCTCTTCAGAACCTCACAGATGCTTATGATGCGATCATCGAAGCGCGAGTCTTCCAGACCTAGAATGTGAATACTCGCTGTTCTAAGGGTTTAGATATTAAAGAGGGAAAAAGATTATGTAATCAATTTTTTGACAAAGTGAACTTCTCAACTTGTCTTCCGTTCTTTTTCTCTATCTTCCACCTGCACTGCAACTGGACGACCCACTACAACATGTCGAACACCAACACCAACAACACCAACAATGCGCACACTGGCCATGGTGGGGGCTTTAACCCCCGCTGTGGAAGTTCTTCTTGGAGTGGGGGCAGAGGCTCCTACCAACAAAATGTGAGCTCTCGGGCAAGCTCAGGGAGGGGAGGACGCGGTATGCTGCGTGAACAATGTGATGTTCCACCCCCCACCTATAATTATGGCCCACAGTTGAACTACGAGATGGCATTTACGCTGTCCCAATAGGGTGTGGCAGTACCTCAGCCACCACAACAAGGTTTTGTCCAGCAGCCAGCTGGGGGGTTCCAACAGCCCCAAATGATTCAATTCAGGAGCATTCCAACTCCCGTAACCACATATAGAGGTGCGTATGCACCTCCCAACATGCCACCTCAGCAGCACGTGCCAGGGAATTGGAATGTAGCAGGGGTTAGCCAAGGTACCCCTTCAAACCAAACCCTGGCCAGTGTGCATGGCACGCAGTGGGCACCGAGGGGAGCGAGCAATACATTCGCTCCTTCGGGTCAGCAGGATGAAAGGATGGACGTGGATGAGTCCTTCCAATCGTCAAGGCAAATGGAGCCACTGCATGTATCAGGACAACGGTCCAGTGCATCTCAAGGACCGCAGGCTGGACCATCAGGGAGTTCGTCGCAGTTGCGTCGGGCTCCCCCTGCTAAAAAGAACAAAGGAAAGAAGAAGGCGACCGTCGAAGATGATCGCCAGCAGGAGGAACTCGACGAGAGGTCGGCAGATTATGCCGACCTCATCAAACATCTCGAAAGGACTGGTGGGATTGAGCCCAGCCACATTGATTTCTTGGAGGTCGGGATGGCAAGAGCCGTCCTGGAACAACTTGTCAATATGGTGGAGAGTACGCAGCAGGACTTGGAAAGAAGCAAGTGCGTGCATTGCAGCGTGCTTGACCAACTTCAGCAGGCTCAATGCAAGCGTGCTGCTTCATCAGTGGCAGATGAGGATCATGGAGAAGGTCCTTTGCAACCAAGGCAAATGCAGGAAACTGATGAGCATCAGAGGGAGCGCAGTACGCCCCCAACCTGCTACTCCCATGATATCCTACATGGGATCCTCGGCTCGTGAAATACGACCACCTCAGAAGGAACGTCATCCATCGATGCCCCCGCTGCAGCAGCTGGAACGTCGTACTGAAGTTCTTCAACTGCAGGAGGGACCATCGGCGGAGGGTGGACAGGGCATGGAGGATGTTGAGGCTGAAGTCTCAACTGTTCCTCCTGCCCTGACCCACCCAGTGAACTCTATTATGTTCCAAGAGAGCACATTCAGTGCTTCCTATGACTTTGTCATTCCTCCTTCCATACTGGCTGCCTCTGGGGTAATGAACGACCCTGCTCCTCTCACTACACCTCCCTGCGACAAAGACAATCGATTTCTCAGATGCACCTGAACAAAGTGCTCCAAAATGTGAGACCACTGGACAGCACCAGCAATGCTTGGCGCATAACAGTAAGGTCCAGAGGGACAATGCGAAGGGGCATAAACAGGCCCAAGAAGCAGCGAAAAAGGCAACGGATAGTCACCCAGGTCGTATCCCAGATGGGTTGGGCATTGTGCTGGTCCAAGGCCGGCACGAACATTGCAACAGCTTCTGGGGGCTTCATGGGTGACATATATATTATTTGTCACGGTCCAACACTTAGTTTGCTGGGAAGACGGAGGTATCAGCAGCTCAGCATGAGCTGATGAATAACACCCTGTTCTTGCCCACTATCAACAAGCTGTATAAAACAGCAATTCGTGGGGTTCCTATGAATCCCCATGAAGTTGAACGACTGGTAAAGCTGGTCGCCAATACCTGAGAGTCGGATCATGTGCATGCAGAGGCGTCCATAATCTTGGAGGAGTTCAGGCGTGTAGCGTTGCAGTTGGTGCCAACGCTGCGTGACCGGTCTATGCAATATGTCATAGACGAAAACAATTATCTGCACCAGAACCGGCCCTTTCCTTGGGACCATGAGGCATGGCAACATGATGTGATGCCTCGACCAAGGGTGGCATTTTCAGCGAAAATGTCAGGACCGACTCGTGGCGCTGGCCTCGCCCAGCCTACAGGTGAAGACATCACCAATCTGGACCAGTGGGCACAATACGTGCTCCACCATGGCCGTGTTGGGAGCGGTAACACCTATAGTGGCGTTGCCATGAACTTGGCCCTCCAGGTATATTATCGGAGCGTGTGGGGCTTGATTTTGTGGTGATCGATTGCATTGGTTGCCCACAGCCCCCGTTCAATATTTGTAAGGCATTTCGCCTTACTCACTGCTGTACCTGGGAGGTACGCTGAAGCCGTCACTGAATGGAATGCATCGCATCCCGATGCTCAGGTGCCCCTGACTCAGTCGGGTACCATTCCTATGCACCGGCTCTTAGTGTCGCCCAATGCATCATTAAATATTTCCAGTGAGGATGTAATACGCACTCTCATTGTGAATCGAATCCCAGTGTCCTGGATAGACCATGCATATACGTATGGTCTATTATACTTGATCCACCATTACTCAGGGAACTCGATGCACCAGGATTTGTATGATGAAGTGGATGATCAAAGGCTCATCTGCATCAGCATGCATGGGGTGCCCCCTGTCATCCCACAATGGGATGGGTGGCATCATGCCACTGAACATGACATCCACTGTGTCCATGTCCTTATGGCCATTAATGAGGAAGCTCAACGGGGGATGGAAATGTGCGATCCTGAGTGGCTTTGCATCGGAGAAGACCCCCACTTCCCATACCTCACCTGTAGGCCACAGGAATACACAATTCTGCAGCGGGAGTTGACAGAATCTATGACCGTCAACATCACCATAGACTCAGTGGCCCCAAATCCACTGGAGCCTTCCATGGAGGTCACTACAACCTCCGCGTCAACCTCAGTGACTGTCCCAGCTGCGTCTACCCAGGTCCCCATCGTTAACACTATCGAGGACCAGGAGATGGGCAACGCAGAAGAAGTACCTATTGACATTAACACGTCTGTGGTGACTTCTTCCGGACAACCTCGAGAACTATCGGAGGCCCCATCAGCATAAATATGAGCATTATGTCTCATATGTGGATTCGCAAATAGGATAACATGTAGTTATCCTATATAAATCTACCAAAGGTAGCTGTATTACGCAGCTACCATATCTTGAGTTCAAAGTAATCTATTACAGATTACAATTACTATCAGAATGGGAGGCGAGCTCCCCTTCTACTGATTCCCGGGTGGGAGGTGAGCTCCCGCCCCCTTTATTTTCATCCAAACCAAAAGCACATGCATGCCCTGGTGAAGATCCCCTTGGAGGCGATCTTGAAGAAGAGTATATAAGGGCATGCCAGCCGTACCGGCATTTGCCAGTATGGCTATGTTTGCCAATGCCTTTAGTGCTGAGCGCTTAAAGGCATCATATAATAATAGTAGTAAACAAGTCCTTTGTATTCACCACATGTACTATGAGTTATACCATACGGTCTAGCTTCTGGTACCCATGTGAGATGCAAGGCATCACCTGTAACGCCCCGTTACAGGCGATCACCATAGACAGTCAATAGCAGATTATGGTCATCCTGTTCCGTGATCTGTAAAACACGACATACCCAGGTTAATTAGAGGAAATAATATAAAGCAACCAGACGAACCAGTTGCTTTGCCAGAGACTCCATATAATGACTCTGTCGAGCCAAAGGCAGACCGCCAGTATCAGTGAACTGTTCTTGACATTTGGAGAAGATACAATGAGGAGCAGACATTATAGCACTATACTGAGAGGATGGAAAGATGACACAAAAAATTCTCTTCAAAAACCACCAGCTTTTTATGTGCTCAGTGAACCAGATATGCAACCCTCAATCTGATGAAAGTTTTTCCGTTTTAAAATTACAAACTAGCAGACAAAAAACTAGTACACCAGAATGGAACTCGGTTAGGCAGGAGGTCTTTCACATTTAGCCCGATCACTGACCCACCCATATCCAGAAAGCGGCAGGCACAGAATGCTGCCTAAATCTCATCTGGCACCTAACTCAGGAGAGTCAGATCTTTAGTTTGGGAGAGGTGTGAACTTGCGATCAAAAATCATTTCTGCATACACAGGTGCCAGGAACAGAGTTAAAACACTTAACAGCCCCACAAAGTCAGATTGAATTTGACAAGACACCCTAAAATGAACATGGATGGACGATCAGTATGTTACATTTTGGGAACTACAATAGGGATTAGTACACATGTGCTATAACTATCCATAGGAGTACATATATATATAACATAGCTTCTAAAAAACACAGATGAACTGAATATAGAACAAAAAGAATTAAGCTAAAAAGAACAAAAAAAATGACTTAGCACGAATCATCAAGGCACTACGTATTAGAGCACTTCAAGAAATTAGACGAAAAAGAAGCAATTAAAAACATTAGAGCCCAGAAGAGAGCGAGCAATTGGCCAGCCCTCTAGCCATGCACCATTCACAGGAACACCCGGCACCATGGCTTAAGCAACGATTGGATGTGCCCTGCACAGTACAAGCAGTGCAAGATGAAAATAACTATAAAATGAACAAATATGAACTTAGACAAAATAAAGAGTGCAGAGAGGCAAAACGACATACCTCCCAACCAGTCCCCTGATTCGACCCTTCATCTGGTCCAGAGGAGGAACCGGTCCTAAGTTGCAAGAGCACTGATATGAATATCACCTCTGCAGGGGCCTCCTGTCATAAAAACAAAAAATAAAATGAGTTACCAGATGAAAAGGTATACAACAACACATGGGAAGTGAAACAGATGATAAGAAAGAGATCTGTAGAAGAGAAATAGTCAGAAAAATGAAAGAAATTAGAATAAGTAAAGCAAGCACACGTTGGGATAAGTCCTCCCATGAAGCCCACATGCAAACCACTTTCTCCAGAAAGGCTCAATTAAGAAGTGGAGATGCCAATCATCAAAAATCTACCAGCCGTGGTGCACCAAGAGGAATTCCACCTCCATGCATTGAGCAGCAGTGGGATTAGCCAGAACTGTGTTCTAAAGAAAAGAACTTGATCAGCCTAGACCAACAAAACCAGGAGCGGACCAGAAAAACTCACCATGGCCAGAGTCCAAGTGTTTAGCAGCCTCTGCAGAAGCCAGATGTCCTCCACACTGGTAATCCCTTTCCATCACTTTACCTCCATAAAAACCTCATAAATAGATTCCAAAACATCAAGAGTGGGGTTGGTAGAGTTGCCAGTGGGGTTAGACATAGGAAAACATATACAAAAATGTGTTATTAGAAGGATAAAATGAAAGAACGAGAGAGAGAAATGAAAGCAAGCGAGGCAAGGTCCTTGGCTCTCAAAAAGTTGAACAGATGCCCATCAAAATGTTACTCCATTTGGCAGATGAAGCACACATAGAATAATGAAAACTCTATACTGATTGAGGAGATCATCTAGCTCAGCAGGGACAAGCAATGAAATATGCTGTATGCACTGTGCAGAACTAAATGAGATTCACAGAGATTTAGAAAACAAATGATGTCAGGATTTTTCGAAAGGGAAATCTTGTTACCTGATCCACTGCTTTGCCATGATTGGCATATTACGAGACCACTATACTTTCACTACTGATTGCACAGACAAACCCAAAAAACTGGCTAGACACTCAGTCTGACTGGGACAGTCAGTATTTCAGTTTGGGGGAGATGACAAGACACTCACACATCTGCGCCTAAAATTGCACATTTTCTAACAGAAATTGTCATTTCTGTGAACACAACTTACAGGTTACAAAGGAGTCATTAGTGAGACTCCAACTAGTTGACTTGTTGACCGATGGGAAAGATCTACCCAGTGCAGTAGGAGGCGAGATTGATAACAGATCTTATCATCTTACCATACTCAGTCATGCGCATCTGATCGTTAGAAACTCGTTCATGTTTCTATGATCTAAGCATCCCATGGGAACATACACCAAACTCTGGAGTAGCAAAAGGATGAATGTATATACGGGAATGAGACCAGTCGAACCACGATGTCTAGTAGAGACTGGAGACAGACCGATTTCATGGAGACCCCGAAGAAATGGTTCCGAGTTCCTCGATCACTGATCTCAGGCACATTACCTGATCCAGTACATATGCATGCATGATGTGACTAATTAGGCCACTGATCATGCATTCCGCTGCCCACTGAATAGAAAAGCCCTATGAAAACTTCCTCATGATCGAGGGTGATCAGTCGACTGTTGAAGAGGTGTGCCAAGGTGGGCATCTTTTCCCCGATGGAGCTCTTCTGTGAATCATGACAAAACAATTTGACGAGGTAGCTGAGCAAGCATTCCTGCTATACGCTTAGCTTGAAAAGACCACAGGCTAAACTCTGGAGCCCAGTGATTCGAGGGGAATACCCAGTTATTCTAGGGTTCAAAGTTTTAATTTAGGGTCAAGGCCATGTGGCGTCTTGGATTAGAGTACTATATTTACCAAATGCCAAACATGTATAAAGTAGTTAGAGCATGTTCGTAGAAAGACAGACTAGAGTTCCCATCAGAATTGTGTGCAGACCATGTAATAAAGATAAACAACTTGACCTCTCTCTCGACCATAATCCCAGTGTGGATAGCACCTAAGAGACAAATCCAACCAGACTTAGACCAGAAGCCAGTGTGCTTGAGCTAGCATGCTCCCCCTTGTTCCAGTGTGTTCGAGTTTAGTGAAGACAGTATGCTTTGAACCAGTGTGTTCAACCTTTGTTCCAGTGCATTTGGAGTATCAGATCGAGTCAGTGTACTCAGAACAAACAGTTGTAATTGACAAGCGCTCGCAGAGAGTGTTATTAGACCGACTACCAGTCTACCTAAGTGTTAAGCACTATAAAATACTACAATCCCATATGCGCTGTCCCGTGAAACACGTTAACCTGCTGAGATCACTCTAGTCGAGTACCTCCTCCTCGAGTCATCTAACTTTGATGATCTTCTCAAATAATGACCCTGATTTGGTGTGAGGCTTTTCAGTTCTCTATCCCAAAGAACTCGTTCGTTTGACGATTGTTGTGTTGAGTGTGATTGAGTAGATTAGATAGAATGTGTGTTGGTTAGAGCCATCTCCATTCATTGCTTCTCTTCATGACTACCCTGAATCCAGCATCTCACCACTAAACAAGACCTGTCGACTTCATTGAAAAAACCTCAAAACTCAAAAAAAAAAAAAAAAAAAAAGGCCTCTAATTGAGTATACATTAAATCATTTTTGAAGTACGTAGAGTAGATTAGCATAGGTAATAAAAATGCAATTTTGAAAAAACTGTTGTTGTTGTTGAGAGGCCCATGTGTCAAAGACCATGAGCTCATTCCTTGCTGTCTGTGTCAGATTCTTCATCATCATATGCCCCATCAAGGTTCCACTCATCCATCTTGTGATTCGAGGTGGAAATAGTGTTTCAGGTGGAACAGTATATGTCGAGCATCAATTTGGCATCAATGGTGCATCAACTCGGACAACAATGGTTTTTTTGAAAAAATTATATTTTGTTCACTTATACTAATCTACTCTATGTGCTTCAAAAATGATATTTTGCATACTCAATTTGAGGACTTTTTTCGAAGTTTGGAGGTCATTTTTGATCAAGTCCACACCTCTTGTTTGGTAGGGAAATTGACTCTCTGCCAAAATGGCAATGAGACGTTCTAGCCCACATGGCAAGTGGGGTCTGGCAGTGCTCTGCCAATTTAAACTCTGACACCACACCATCGAAATGGCACACTTCAGTATCTCAATGTACATAACACTGATGGCATACTTTGTATAGGGAAAAATGGTAAGAAAGTTGTTTGAATGAATTTCTTGGGAACAGAATTTTGATTAATGTTGCTGTTGTTTCAATGCCATGCAATTTGACATCAAATTCATGTTTATCTCAAAATAGACGAAGTTAGAAAAGATTCTGTCTCTAAGGATTTTATTAGATAGCTTCAAAACCTTTATCCTGCATCTTGTTTTGGGCCAGATATTGCTGTGGATGCCCAACTCAATTTCGTGTTTCTAAATGTGTTTCTGCTTGCCATAAAAGGCAATTTCACATGATCAGGGTGTTATCAGTGAACACGATGTCCTCCATCAACCATCTGAAAGCTCTGGATGCATCTTGTGCTAAAACATGGTGGAAATACTTACAGGTCTCACT
The DNA here is from genome assembly GCA_018851835.1 of Hypsizygus ulmarius. Taxonomy (NCBI): domain Eukaryota; kingdom Fungi; phylum Basidiomycota; class Agaricomycetes; order Agaricales; family Lyophyllaceae; genus Hypsizygus; species Hypsizygus ulmarius. The sequence continues at coordinate 645 of JABCKG010000424.1, read as the reverse complement.
AGGTCTGCCTTTTGGACTGGGCTTTTGTAAGAATGTGCAAGGGAGATGCTTGATGTTGACTGCAGTGCCCAGGCTGTCAGCTTCCTTCTGCATACTGAGGGCCCCATGAAGTATCAGTGATGAGTAGTTTGAGTCAAAACACTGTCTTTGGATACTTGAAGATGCAGTGTTTGGATCCACTGGTGCCAATTGTGCTTAGACAACTGGCTAAAATCAAAATCCCTGCATCAAGCATGCCAGGCCAATAAACATGATCGGACCATGGAAAATCCCTCCAATACATCTTAATACATTTTAAGTTTGCTTCACAAGAACTATTTGCAGGGAAGTTTGCATCGGCGGGCTGAACGAGTAGACAGGCTGCAATGCAGATTTGAAGATCAGAGGAACTTCCATTTATGGTAATGGCCAGTTTTACTGTCACACTTTTTCTCGTGGTATTGCCAGACCCTATGCACCCTGGGAAAAATGAGTTTTAAGATCATCCTAAAAATATAATGAAACTCAAAGTTTTGGTGTATATGTCAGATGAGCCAAAAACAGTACCAAAACTTTGTGATTTGGGCCATCTCACACAGTAAATGAAACTTCAAATATAAGAATTGATTTAGGATGTAATTTGAGTATGCCTCAAAACAAATGTGT
>JABCKG010000423.1:0-10272 GCA_018851835.1 Hypsizygus ulmarius | reverse complement strand
TTGCTCTGAAGTCCCCAGTTTCTCACTTCGGACTTCAGGCAAGTAGTTCTATTTATTTATCAATAAACTAGTTTCTCACTTCAGACTTCAGCTGCTGGCTGTTCTAGACATCCCTGCGCCTTGCCTATTCTAACAGATGTAACTCACCAGCTCTAATAGCAAGTCATAAAGCACCTGCTTTTCTTTCTTTGAAAAATCAATTTCCTCCAAGTCCAACTGCAGCATATCCTCCAAAATATAGCGGAATACTTTCTTTGTACCCCTTGTCTGAGCTTTCTCATCTCCCTCGACTAGGAGACTGATAACCTTTGCTGCCAATTTATAGAATTTCTCATTGTAGTCCTCTTTCCTGGGAAGAGATCACATGCCCACTCCTTCATTTGTTTCTTCCATTCCTTGGCAGTCCAATCCCAGTCTCTCATCATCCTCATTGTTGTCCTTATCCTCCTGGATTTGCCCAGCCACACCCTCATCAGTCTCATCCATTGAAGCTTGATTTGGAGAGAGGTGTAAGAATGCTTGAACACTGGCTTTGTCGCTCTGATGCTAAAGTAAGGCCCTTAGTGACTGATCAGAATATAAGGAAGCAAAGATGAACCCATCGGTAAATGTCATTTGCCAGAAGCCATTTAGTGCCTACTACAATAGTATTCCCAGGCTGGATGATGTCATTGTCTACACAAACCGTGTAGAGCACCTTCCTTTCAAATGTCAGGAGGTTCTCCAGTAGCGACTCATTGTGGTTTGTTTTGATTAAAGCAAGACATTTCTGTAAAGACACTTCGTCTTTGACTGTTGTAATCCATTTATTCAATGGAGTTGGGAGGGTTGAATGTGAAGCATCCCCTTCCTGGTGTTTCACATCGATTTTGAAGAGGTGATGACAATGGTGTTGGAATAACCCCAGATCAAGAGCATGCATGGTTTCAATGATGGTGTAGACAACAGGGTTCCAGTATAGAAGATCCAGAAGGGCAGACCATCTTCGGCCAAATATGCTAAAAATTGCCTCCTGAGCCTTCTGGGAAGGAGCTTCCTTCCATCACTGTCCCATCTGGTGAATGTCCTCCACATTCTTTGCAGGCCACTTGGATTTATCAAATATGTCTAGATCATCGATATCCAGGTCACAAAAGGTGCAGAATGAGTGAGCTGTGAGGGAGCCTGGAAGCCCAAGAACCTGTCATGCCCCCAATATATCTGCAATGAGAGGCACCACCATTGCTTTATACAATATGCCATATCTGTGTTTATATGTGCGACTAAAGAAAACACCTGGGTTCCAGAATTCAAGGAGGTCATTGACAACGAGTTGTAGAGAATGGTTGATTTGGTCGAGAGACGGCTTTCCAGGGCCTGGAATAACTCCAGCAAGGAACATGTTTTCGGGAAGATAGCGCAAATGGGGTGGTAGATTCAAGAGAACAAGCCAGATTCTAGTGCAGGAGGCTGACTGTTTGGAGATTTTCATATGAAATGGATTAAAGCTATCCACTGAAAGACTGAAAACAAGCCTCCCTTCAGGAATAGGACTGTTTGGATCAGTAGAGGGAATATGCTGGCATTTTGCTATGATATCTTCAATCACCTTCCTCGACAACAAACGACCTAACCAAAATTTGAGATCTTGATGCAGGTACTTCCTGCAGGGCACCGATCGAATGCTATTTCCACCGGCCTTATGCTGCTTCCACAATAGGGTGTTGCATGGCAAACTTCTAGAAGTTTGACGATGGGAGCAATGGGTGATAGTGGAGTAATTAGCTACATCTGGAGTGTCACCAGGCTTGTGGGAGAACAGCACATAGCAAGTCAGGCAGGAGAGGAACTGTCGGGCAAAGGCATCTAGGCAGAACTGAGAGGAGATGGTACGAGAATCCTGTGGAATCTCATTGATAACAGATCATGATGCTCCAAAGGTGCGAAGTATGCTCTGCAAGCCTGCAAGCTGAGCACGGAGAGCTCAGCATGGGGTAAAAAAAAATGTTATTCATAATCATAAAAACAACAGAGGCAGCCCTCGCTGTGAGACTTCTCGGCCCATGTTTGTAAAAGTGGATCTCTAAAGGAATGATAAGCTCATAATAGCTGAATGCAAGGCAGTAGAACACATCCATGTTAACAATGATCCTCCCTGGCTGGATATGAATCCATTGTTGTGCCCAATGCATGGCCTTCTGCTGATTCAGAAAGTTTAGTTCCTCATGAAGTCGAATGGCCAGTTTCTCTGCTTCATCAGATTTCTCCATAGTCGAAAGGGTTGTGGCCAGTTCGCACAACTGGTATTCCACAGTAAGAAATGATGTGTTTGCATGATTTCCTATGAGAGCAAATCTTCCACAATTCGGCTGAACCAGTTCAGTGGGAGTTGATGGGATGTACTCCCCGTTTTCTGAGGGATCGTTGATGAACTCTAAGGAATCCAAGGGGTCGGAGACTGGAAACTTGGAGAGCATGCTGATTTCCTCCTTGCAGAGTATAATCCAATTCTGTTGTCATCCTGAATCCATTGGCATTTGCCCATATGTTGTTTGAGAGGGACCACCATGGCACATCCTATTTTGAGAGGTTCTCTGCTCTCGAACATTGAGAAGCTTGTCCTCTTTGGAGTGATTATCCTGGGTACTTCATGACACCATTTTACCATCGCCCTCAAACAGCTCTGTAGAAGGATTAAAAATGGTACAATGAGACCGGCACTTGCAAAGGCACTGCTTGGAACGCTCTGAATGGAATAGATTCAATGACTCCATTGTGTTGTAGACAGACATATCTATCCTTTGAGATGAGATTTCCATCCTCAGAGTCAGTCTTCAGAATGGAGGAGACAATAGGATCGACACGCTGCTGCTAGATGGGGATGAGTTTCAGTGTGGACTGAGGATAGGGATCAATGTCACTTATCTCGAGGCTTCACGCCTTGTTCAGTTCACTAATTCCTATACACCTTGTGCCCATATAGCTCATGAACCAATGCTTCTGATTAGAAGTGAATAAAACCAGGCACACTGATCTGCTGAGGTGACGTCTGCATGTGTAACATGCTCTGAAAACATTATTGGTAATATCACTTGAGTTCTACATTCAATTCTATTATACTTTATCCTGTAAAATGGCCAGATAAAAAACACTCAAGCTATGCTCCACGGTATGATGGTCAAGCTTCCAATGATCCTTGGCTGCCACACTTATATTGGCTTCCAGAAAGGTAAGAAGTTCTTGAATCAGAGCTTCATATTGGGGAGGACTAACATCCTTCTCCTGATTCTTTGGCATCAAAATTAACATAAGGTCTGCCAAACCTGCCATTGTTTCTTTTTTACATTTGTGAGTTGATGCATTCAGTAGACGATTGGGAATATCGGATAGCATGAAGGCTTGCAGAGCTGTTGGATGTTCGATGTCCACATTGCATAGCATGGGCTCTAGTTCCAGAAAAAGACCAAGGAACTGCTTTTGGTTCCTATTCTTTTGTTCTGCCACTTGAGCTTGAATGGCAAGCCCTTGAACACCCTCACTTCTGAAGTCTGCTAACAGGATGGCCATCTCTGATAGACAAGAATGCTGTTGAGAGGTAGGGTCACTAATAGGATATTTTTGCAAAGCCAATCGAAGAGCAGTCCTGCTTATTGACCTTGACATTGCAAAAGATAGCCGATCTGAGATGGGTGTAGATGTACCAGGTACAGGGAAGATTGAGAACATTGATATGAGACTTCTCCAGCAGTACAGCAATAAACTGTGCTTTTTGTTGAGAGTATGGATCGTCCTTGGTTGTGGGAGAACCCAGCCAACACTCCAACATGTCAATAACAATGTTAATGATGCAAATGTTCTCATCGCTGATTCCGCATTGATGTGCCTTAACATAGCAGAAGCTTTTCCCTGCAAAATTTGCACAAACTTCCTCTGGACGTATCTCACATGCTTCCTTTCTGGTTATATTGAGTGTGCAAATGTGACGGACTAGTTTCATGATCCAAGATTCAGTATAAGCTGAGCCCTCCAATATCCTTTTGGCAATATCGACACAGAACACATCCAGCCAATACCACACATAGTAGTTCTGGATCATGATCGTCTTTCTGGGAAAAAAAGAGGGATAAGGTAATCTCTGCCTTGGATGCTTCTAGGACCTTAAATCCTGACCACATTGCTTGTATGCAACCAAAGGTATGCTCATCGAATGGTAAGTGCAACATTGCACCAAAGGTGGCATCAATAATATTAAGGCTGTGGAGAGGTGGTTTTATGTGAAATGAGGATAGCGTGGCCAGAGTAAAAGAGAATAAATCACCTCAGGCTTCTTGTATGTTCCTTAATTCCAAGCTTTTTATGTAGGGAGGGACTACTTGTATGGTGTCATTAATCTAAATACAAATATCATTCAAATTCCAGTGCACACCTTGAAGGTAACCTCAAACGTCAACATCAGGCTCAAATGAAGCCATTGTTACATCTGTTACATCTACAATGACATCTGCTGTCCACTGTATCTGGGCGAGGGCAGTCTCAGAAGTTTTTGCCATCGCTGAACGAAGCCGGTAGCCCTTAGACAAATCTCTTGCAGGGATGATGGGATTTGAACATAAGGTGAGAACATCTTCAGATGTGTGGCCTCCATGCCCAGTGGAGTAAGTTTGAAGGGGTTTTGCTGGCGTTGAGATATATCAGAGAGAATTTATCCACTAAACCATCTCACATACCTTTATTTCTGGCCACCCCACTCTCAACGATAGAATTGCCAGGTGCATCCTGACCACATTTCCTGTCCAACTCACCATTGACCTTAGTCTCTATACCAATATCCTCGCCAAAGTTGTGAGTTCTATTGCAATTGGCTTCCATCTCCTCATCAATTTCTGTCATCTCGACATCTACTTCTGACTCTCCAACATCAGAATCTTCCTTGTTGCTTTGAATCGTTAAATTTATGTTTTCAGTATGACCCTTGCTCCTTCGAATGGGTAGTTTCAAGTAACTGCACCTTGGAGGATGCCCACAGTCTAGACTCTATTTAGGCGTCTACACAAAGAAACATGATGAAAGTTCGTACCTTCATTGTCATCTTGGACATTAGTACCAACCTTTTGCTTCTTATTACCCTCATATGGCTCTAGCACTGCTTTTCCTGAAATTTGAGTCAGCACGACTCCTTGCCAGTTATAAACCCATGCACTTTTAGGTGCCAATAGAGGGCATCTCCCAGTGTAATCAGATGTGTTTTGAAGAGCATCCAGTTCAACCAGGGAGTATTCTTCAAGACGACTATTAGTGTATGGTATATGAAAACACATCTTCTGATCGTAGGCCGCAAAAGACTCGATTGCAGCTTTTTGAACAGAGTTTTGACTGCGCAACAAAGGATACTCAGACATCTCATTTTGCTGTGGGCCCAGATTCCTCCAGCCATCCTATAGTGGTCGTCATGCACTGTAGAAACTTGTCTGTATTGAACTGAACCTGGTAGGACAGAGGAAGTTGGTTGAGGATGTAGATAATTGGGGTGACCAGATGATGTGAAATATGGTTAATGTGGGATGATTCTTCATATTGAATTGGTCTGTCTTCAATCCATGTTATAGTGTCAACAAACGGCTGTGACTCTGGATTAGTACTTGATAGAATTTCAGCCAAATTCATGACAAATGAACAGAAGAGACTGACGTTACATGAATCATCTCAGTGAAAATATCATATGTGCCCTTTGAAAGAGCAGCCAGGACTACATGAGCATCTCTACTCGTCATCTTCTCTAGTGAATATGTGATAACCACAAAATGATATGCCCAATCGAGAGGTTTCTGCCAAAGAGGTGCTGTTGGAGGCTGACCTCCATGCATGCAAAGTCCAGAGAAGTTCATGCACGTGAAGTTGTCGAGAACTACATACACACTGAGGCCGAATATGAAAAAGCAGCCTGGGTCATAACCAGGGGGGAGATCAGAATGTGCCAGCATATTGGTGAAATAGGCACCATGGTCTTTGTTATCTCGGTGCTTTCCTCCAAATATACCGAGTTCACTTAAGTCAGCCTCTGCAGAGAAACATGAGAAAGGGCCAAGTTGATATGACACTGGACTGACATACCAAAATTCTGACATTTTGCAACAGCAATGTTGAGCTGGGCAGTTCCATACACACAGTTTTCCCATATCCCCAAGTCGGGCTTGTTGTACAAGTCGGCATGTATTCGCAATTGGTTTTGTATCTCAGCAGAGGCCAATTCTATCGACTTTTTTGAGAAGGTGCTGGAGGACTAAATGCAATTTATGAGAATGGTAAATACCATCATACAAAGCAAATTTACCTTCAAAAGGTCTTGGCAAAGATGTCCATTGTTTGTTAGACCCCCTCGCATTCTAGAACCTGATGCGGGAGCTGATCTGTGTTTGACATGCTGGGTGGAATTTGCCAAAGTATAGACTCGTGCATTTTTGATGCATTTTACATCAGGCCCTTGTTCTATAGGCAACCCTCCAGAAACATGAATTTGCGCAGCAGACATGACTGGGGCTACTTGACTTTGTTGTTCTTATAGGCTGAGACATTCATCTCTTGAACGAGTCAGGTTCTGCTTCTCCTCTTCCATAAAATGGTCGCTATCAAAGTATAAGAGTTAGAAGTTTGAAGCGAACCAAAATCCAGAATAAATGCATCTGCCATAGGTCCATACCTGCAACACATCATCTTTTGTGAACTCTAGACCATTCTTATCCCAGCTGAATATGTGATCCGAGGACTGCAAACAAAACCAGCCTGACAAGGATGTCAGCTTTTGAGGTTGTTCATGAAAATAGCACATACCTAGCTCCTCCATCTCAGTGTTTGCATCCTGTGGAATGGTACCTTCTTTTTCCACTTTCAAGAACTTTTTGATGCCAGCTTTACTTAAGTCTTGCAGCATAATGTATGCCGTGTTGGGAATAGGTAAGAGGGGATGATTGGTGACCATATAAACCTCTAGTTGTCCAGCCTCAGCTCCAACCCTGAATGGATTGTTGACGAGAGTAAGATCATCCATATTATAGATAGGCATATTTAATGCAAGGCTGCAGAGCATATCTCTGCTTCAATTATATACAAAATTACACTAAGAGAGCATGAAACATCATCCTTCTGTTAACTCCTAATTTTGATCCCCCTCTAAGCTACTCGTCACAGAGTATTGAAGTATCTGTCTATTTATATCCCTGCTGAAAACAAAATTATGAGTAGAGTAAGTGAACCTGTAAGCAGTAGTAAGCAGGATGTGGAATCTCCTTGGAAAAGGTACATATAGCATAGTTTGATGATCTGTCCTTCTCTCCTTTGCTCAATCTCCATATTAAACTTGGATGAGTACAACGTAGGCCACATTGAGAATATGCAGAAGTGGATGATCAGCGGGTGATCAACGGTAGTGCATAAAGGTAAGGCATACTAATAGAGTTGAAGGTTGCACTGAGAGGAATAAATTGCCTGGTTTTGTCACATAATTCTGTAAACTTAGATTAAGCTGTACTTCAAAGGTTTAACGTTCAAGATCCATACCTGAACAATTATAGGTCATGACATCATTCCAGAACGAGGATGCATTTCCATCCAGCACTTGCCTGATATCTGACAACTATGTCTCAGCCTCCTTGCCAGAGGCTTGGCATGGACCAATTCCTATCTAATTTGGTCAGCAAAATATCCTATTGACATGGTACAAAGACAATTATATTTAAACTGTCTATCTAATCACGCTGCTGAACAGATGCATAACCCTGCCAATGTTGTGGCAGCAAACCAAAAGGCGAAGATTATTTGGCCATGTTATGCTGCAAGCTTGCATTCGAACTTGGTTTAGGGCTGGTCAAATATGACTGGCCCTAAACTTGGCTCAAACCCAAGGGCTTTGCTGTAGAATGCCAAGACAGTTGTTCATCTTGATAGATACCATAATGTATGCATATGAAGAAAGTTCTGCTTGACCATTCCCTCATTCTATAGATTCCCAGTAGCATGTTACTAGTAAGCTAACAGTATGAATAGATTCATGGCCATCATATTTTCACAGGGGAGTCTGGGTCATGTGACCAGAGGTAACATGCTGAACACATGCTAATAAAATATAGAATCTGTCTGCCAAATTATATGCTGGGCACATTGAAAAGAAAAATACAATATATAATCAGCATGCCACTTATGGCCACATGCTGGGCACATTGTAAATACATTGTGAATGAGAACATTATGTGGATGACAAATACATATTGGCTGCATGTGAAACAAAGACAAAATATAAGTGGCTCAATAATTCTTTATGTGATTAGAATGTGCCTAGTAGGCAAATTGGAAATTACATATATTATTTAACCTCTATTATCTCATTGGATGCATGGTAGACACATGCAAAGGCACATTGTATAATTGATCTCCAATGTGATCTTGATACATCTACTGGGCACATTGAAAACAAATTGTGAATATATTCAAAATTTAATAGCAATATAGCCACTAAATATATTTAGAGCACATATTGGGCACATTGATAATGAATTCAGAGTGTAAGATGCAGTTCTAAAGCCAAGGCTAGGTACATTTTGAGCACATTGCCCATAATATGCATAGTGGATAGATTGTAAACACATTGGAAATATATAGATTATTTGACTATATTGGATTCAGCTAATACCTGTAGAATACATGGTGATACAATTTGTAATATGCATTTTCATATATCTATCATGTAGCCAATAAGATCACAGAGGTCAAATAATAATATGTAATTTCCAATTTGCCTACTAGGCACATTCTAATCACATAAAGAATTATTGAGCCACTTATATTTTGTCTTTGTTTCACATGTGGCCAATATGTATTTGTCATCTACATAATGTTCTTATTCACAATGTATTTACAATGTGCCCAGCATGTAGCCATAAGTGGCATGCTGATTATATATTGTATTTTTCTTTTCAATGTGCCCAGCATATAATTTGGCAGACAGATTCTATATTTTATTAGCATGTGTTCAGCATGTTACCTCTGGTCACATGACCCAGACCCCCCTGCATTTATAGTTTCCACCTCATATTTTACAGTTTCCAGATTCTGAGGGGGTCATATCCTAGTGCTTCTCTATTGTAACAGTCTTGCAATTTATGTTTATAATCAACTTGACCATTTCCCAATCTTCACCCTTGCCACCCTTTCTTGGACCCAGTTGAAGTGACTTTGGATGTAGAATTGGCAGGGGTGCACTTGGTCGGTTGCCTTCATGAGGAATTTGGTGCTCCAGCTTTCACCAGAGGTTTGAATTCTGCTGGAGGAGGCCGTGCTCTTAGTGTCTGCAAGTGGGTTTGCACACCTGGGGCCACCATTTTCTCTCTACTCAGCTGAGGGTCCTGGTTGCCTGTACCTTTACCATCCAGGTTCCCAGCTGCAGCTTCATTTCTAACTGAATCCCATCTCCTGGTGACCTCAATGACCTCTCCCTCTCTGGTGACCTGTCCCTCTCCAGTGACCCTTCCCTCTCTGATGGCCCTTCCCTCTCTGATTGTAGCTCCCTTCCCTGGGGCCGCTCTCTCCCTGGGGATCCCTCCATCTATTACAAGCTGCACATCCACACTTTTTTTGTTCTGAACCCTTCTCCATTTCTTCAGGGTCTGCCTCCCTATTTCCAGCAACTCATCTTGGAGAATTAGCCTAGGGCCACTAATTATCTGAGTTTCCAAATGCCTGTCCAGCTCATCCAATTCCCATCCTTTAGCCTCCCCTTCTCTATCAATCTTATCTGCTGCTGCTTCAAACAAGGCTTCATTGCTCCACACTTTAGCATGGGTGCGAACCCGCTTCCAGATATCGACGATACTGGAACTCAGGTGGTCATGCCTATCCTGAGTTTCTTCTCCCTTTCCCTTTGTCTGCCCACCCAGTCTGCCCATCACTACATGACTATCCCTCTGGTCCTCACTATTGCTCTCATCTGAATAGGGCTCCTCCATCTTGTGTTCACCTTCCTCTAGATCCTTCTCTGGTTCACCATGCTGTTGGTCAGAATTCTGAAGTTGATCTCAATTGGCAAGATCCCTCAGACGCATCCTTAGTATAGCAATATCATGACATTGGAGAGGCTACATTAACTGCTTCCAATGCCCAGAAATATATTTTTCTATGTGAATGAAAGCACAATACAAAAAATATGGTCAAGGTGTGGAAGGGTGGGCACTTTAGGCACCCACCTACTGACTACCACTTAGGGTTAATTGTCCCACCCAAAAGATCCCCCTATCTAGGGAGCCT
>JABCKG010000422.1:0-10315 GCA_018851835.1 Hypsizygus ulmarius | reverse complement strand
ACCCCCGACCAGTTTCATGACATGGACACCAACGACGGCGACGGCGACGTTCTGATACGAAAAATAGGGTTTGGAAAACCAGATCCATCACATTCATATTCTTCTGCACTTCAGAGACAAATCTCCCTTCTCACAGGCAATGAGGATGCGGACTACTTCCTGTTGTACGAGATAGGGCGCCCGATCCAGGACGTAGTAGTCGACCCAATCCAGAGGATGACGTTCCGCATAATGCGGGTGGATGCCTGTCGCCCCAGGGAGAACAAGGAGTGGAGGCGATTGCAGAGCATATGCTCAAGAATATGACCAATCACCCTGGGCTGAGCCATGAGAGGATCTTGGGGTTGGGGCAGTTATGAAGGGAGTACTATGGGAAGGAGATGATACCATTGATCGATGAATTCGATAAATTTCGCAGAGGAGAACGAGTATGCTGGGATGACCAAGTTCGTGGAAAAGACTGGAAGGTCTCTCGGAGCTATGATTACAGTATAGCTCCGACGATGGATCCAACGCCAGCGCATGCACTGGAAGCTCTGAGTCTCATGGCGTTTATCCAGAACAAAGACTGAACAAAGATTCAGAGAGTTCGACAAGTATCTATAACTTTGACGTCGCAACTTGAAGAAGATTGAAGACCCTGAGAAAGCGATTCCCGAAGGCCTAGACCAAATCATGGCAAGTACGTCGACGGTCGCCACAGTTCGCTGAAAGTGTCTGGATATCGTCCAGTATGATGCTACACTGCACATAGGTCGATATTTGGGTGTATAGAAATGGTTCATTCCAATGACACAGTATGTTGCTGAGTACAGATGTGGTCCGTGCGCATCAATGTTTTGTGGGAAGATTGTTGTGCTGGAAGGGATTCTCTCTTGATCCATTCCGGTGGTCTCTACTTTCGTGGATTTCGAGTTTCTCTTTCATTTGGGAGGAATATTTCTTTATCTATACCGCACAGTCCGCATTCCCCCTCTCCTTTTTCTTTCGTGCGTGTTTTTTTCTTCCAACCACACTCGTTTGTGTCCTTTGTACGAAGGACTCATCCCACCCACGCTCCCTACTTTTCTGCCCATCTCTAACTCGCTTTTCCTTGTTCATTCCTCCCTTTAATCCCTCGTTACCCACTTTCGCTTCAATGGACGACCCACAGACAACCTTTGCTTCTCAATACCCTGCTTACGGTTTCGATATCGACATGATGAAGGTGCGCGACGTGTGTACAATGAGGGACGACAAAACTGATCATAATAATAGCGTTCAATGGAACCAGTCGGTGGTCCTGATGCTAAAAAGGCGCGCTGGTCTCCTTCATCCTCCTTCGCCGGACAAAACACGACCGGTAACGCAGCAAACAATTCCCCCCGTGACGCCTTTGCAAACTATGGTTATGGACCGCAAGCCAACATTGCGCAATCCGCGTTCAACAGCGGTCAATCCACCGGTGCATTCGGAGGAAGCCCGCTCTATTCTTCACCTTCGCTCTCCGTTAACACCCAAACGAACGGCGCCGGACTGACCTCGCAGCTTAGCCCGAACACTGCTGCAGCGTTTGCAGTCCAGCAGCAACAACACCAACACCAGCAGCAGCAACAACAACAACAGCAGCAGCAGTCGCCCAACCCGAATGGCAATGGATACAACCAGTTTGCGGCATACAACATGCTCGGAATGGGAATGCCTGCTATGAATATGCTCAACGGTTTTGCGTACAATGGGCAAATGGGCAACTTTGGCCAGGTATTTGATTTTCTGCAAATATGGACGCCCTGTTGCTGACAGGTAAAGTTTCCAATGCAGAATTTCAATCAGCAACGCATGCCGTCGCTGAACCTCAACATCCCCGCCGCCCAGGCTGCAGCTGCTTACTCTCCCGCCGCGCTCTCCGCCGCCATGTCCGCATCATCGAATGCAACCGGACGCACTGTTTATGTCGGCAACTTGCCCTCTACGGCATCCGTCGATGAGTTGCTAAACCTCGTGCATTTTGGACCGCTCGAGTCAATCCGCGTGCTGCCCGAGAAATCGTGCGTGTTCCTGTCATTTTTGGATGGCGCAACGGCCGCGGCGTTCCATGCGGATGCGAGCATCAAGAAACTGTCGCTTCATGGCCAGGACCTCAGGATTGGTTGGGGAAAGCCTTCGCCCGTCCCTGCTCAAGTCGCCCTTGCGATTAGCCAGAGCAACGCAAGTAGAAATGTTTACCTCGGCGGTCTGGATGAAAATTTGACGGAGGAGCAGCTGAGGGACGATCTGAGCCGCTTTGGGTTGATTGACCAGGTCAAAATCGTTCGCGACAAGAACATTGGTTTCGTCCATTTCCTAAGCATTTCTGTTGCAACCAAGGTTAGACTTCCTTCTGCTATCTCCTCTAACCGTTAAAGTAATCTGTAATCTGTCCTGGTTATAGGTCGTTACCACTCTCCCGACTGAGCCCAATTGGGCGGGTAAGAGGGTGAATTATGGCAAAGACCGTTGCGCCTACATCCCCAAGTCCCAACAGGCTGCTGCTCAGCAGGCCCAAGCCGTCGCTGCTCAGTCTCTCGTTGCGCAGTCGGCGCTTTCGCCTCAAGCCTCGGCGTTCTCACCTTTTGGTCCATACGGTGGCACACCCTTCTCACCTGATATGATGGCGGCGAGCAGCTTGGCGGGTGGATTGAGTCCGGGAGGTGTGCAAGGCATGAACAGGACTGTTTATCTCGGGAATATCCACCCCGAGACGACGACGGAAGATTTGTGCAATGCGATTAGGGGTGGTGTATTGCAGAGTATTCGGTACATGCAGGATAAGCACATTGCTGTGAGATCTCTTGATTTAGGACATCGCTGAGTGATTCGCTGACTTTGGTATCTCTCAGTTTGTCACATTTGTGGACCCTGGCGCTGCTTTCACCTTCTTCCAAGTCGCAACGTATCAAGGGCTGACCTTGAACAACCGCCGGCTTAAGCTTGGCTGGGGCAAAAATTCAGGCCCCCTGCCGCCCAACTTGGCTTTGGCTGTCACCTCTGGCGCAACGAGGAATGTGTACATAGGGAACATCGAGGACTTTGAGACGTTCACTGAGGACAGGCTCAAAAGGGACTTCAGCGAGTTCGGGGATATCGAGCTTGTCAACTTCTTGAAGGAAAAGTTCGTGCCCTTATTACGGATCATAGGGACAACCGCTGACAGTTTTTTTCTCTCCCTTACTTTAGGAACTGTGCGTTTGTCAACTTCACAAATGTGTCCAATGCCATCAAGGCGATCGACGGCATCAAGAACAAGCCCGAGTACGCCAACCTGCGCATCGCGCACGGGAAAGATCGCTGCGCCAACCCGCCACGCTCTGGTCCCCAAGGCGCGTCTGGCGCTCGGCGCACTCCCAGTGGGAACGGCCCGAGCTCGGCCGAGCCCGTGAGTGCCATCGGTGAGGGCGAGGATGGGGAGATGGAGACGGCCTTTTTGAACGACGGGTTGGAGGATGATGTGGATGTGGAAGATGTCAAGGTCGAGGAGGCGCTGGAGATGCACGTGGATGGACGGGAGCTGACTGGTGGTGCCGCTGCCGCATGATTCGATCCCCTCCACCCGCCCTCGTTTGTGGCGCACTTCGTCGGTGCTGCTTCACATTTTCCCTGTTCAGGCTGAATTTAAGAACCGGACCTCGCTTCTCTCCTTGGATACCCCTCAACGCTCGTTGTCCATATTTACTCTCTCGCTTCCGTCTTTCTGGTTGTGGTTCCTACTCCCTCCTACTCCCAGACCTTCCTCACCTACAACCGAAGAACCGTGTGCTAACTTCCATACCGCCAGTGGAAGTCGCTCTGCAGGGCTTTGTCGGCGTTTGTGTCTCTTTCATAGGGTTGGGTCTTCTGTGGCTATTGGCTGTTGATTCGTTGATACATACTCTTAACCTGTTTCATCTTTCTTTATTACCCTCTGAAACTTTTCCTTTTTCCTTTTTCCTTGTTCAACCTTCCCTCCAGATTATGAAATTCTGTGTGCGGGGATGGACCTTTCAGTCCATGTCGCCGCCGTCCACTCGTTTAACCTTCGTTACCCATTCGTCCTCCCACTAATGTCCTTTCTTTATCATTACTGTGTTTGCTCGTCATCCCGATCCACCACCACCCGGCACCCAAATTTACGGACATGCATTACCCCACGACTGTTGTGCTCGCTAATTGCTTGTCCTTTCTCATACCAGACATCTTAGCTCGTCCCTGCGCCCGTGCCTGCATACGTACAATGTCCATTCCGTATCTCTCTCTCTCTGTGTTTCTTGTTCGAGTACGCGTCTTTACTGTGTATTGTCAGATAGCAATGAAACGGAGTAATACCACTTTTTGACTTGTGTGAACATTGTCTCGACGAGGCTCACAATTCCGTTGAAGTGCTATCTACACTTTTTCAGCATATTCAGCAGTATGTAAGTAACAGGTTGTGGATAGGCACGTATTGAATACTGAATATGGACGCTCGTTGTAAATTATTGAAAGACATTATGCGATATGATTTGGACTCTAGGAAAAGGGAAATGTTCTTTCCTGAGTAGCCCTCGTCCTCGAATGCGAAGGGGTGACACAGGTGAACAGTGAGAGGAACGACCTCTACCGACCTTCCCAGCATCGCAGGCCGATCACCGACTAAATGTCGTGCGGATTTTTTTGGCGCGGCAAGTGCGCCACATCTTGCCACTACACGCCACTACACAGGGACTGGGCAGGGGTTTATATTTCCCAAGTCAAGCTGCACTCCACGCTCAGTGCGCTCTCTTGCCCACCGACGAAGTTGAGCTACTGGGAACGGAACACCGACTTTATTGCCGGGGACCACGACGGCATCTAGGAGAACGTCGATGTACAAGGATGTAATTTGAGGCATTTCGGGCGATGTTGTATCAAGAGGGTTGTGAAGATCATGGGCCCGTTTTGAAAAGTCCCTGAGATCAAAGAGGAGAGTGACGAGCTCGATGTCGGTGTCCATGCGCTGGAGCAGCTCGGCGGGAGTCAACTTGAACTTTTTACGCAATTCCTGCGACTGGTCAATTTGTGCGTTAGAGTCTGCAGAGAAAGAGAATGCTGAGAAGTAATCGAACCTTTGACAGGTTGCTGCAGATCTGGATATTAAGATGATGGGAGTGTGATGTTTCCCTCTCTCTGCAGGCTTTAAAGTATTGTTCTGCTCCTGACATGTCTCGTTTGGAGTTTGGTGGTCGTGGTAAAGTGATAGTATGAAATGTGGATTTCGTAAGTCGCTTGTATGAGTATCTGTGGTACAAGCTCGGTGGGAGTGTCCTGCAGGAAAACCAAGGGTCCTAAGGAATGCAGAGTATCAAAGAGGATCTTTATGCTGTTCAGATAATAGGAGTGTCTGACATACTACTGTAAGAATTTGCTGTGCGTCAGTCATACGAAAGCTGTGTCTGATTCTGAGAAGGACCGGATCTCAAAAAATCTACAGGGAGGGTCCCAGAACAGAGGATTGCAGACTGTGGCCAAGATCAAGTATTCTGAAAGAGGAGGATTCATCAGAGTGGGCTGTTCATCATATATAACAGTTCATGGTCGTGGTCGCATCGATGAACACAGGACCAACGGCCGTCCTGGTGCGTTTGAATCGGGATTCGGCCTCTTTTGGCTGGCCATTGTCCTGAATTTCATGCCGCACTACGGCGTTCCTGCTCGACCCCGTCTCATCGCCAGCTACAGCTCTCACTGAAAGTTTTGCGATTGCTCAGACTGATGATATTGGCACGCGACGCATTGGTGAGTAAGTATTTCATGGCGTGATAATTATCTCTAATGTACGCCACAGCTCAGCCAGGACACAT
The DNA here is from genome assembly GCA_018851835.1 of Hypsizygus ulmarius. Lineage (NCBI taxonomy): Eukaryota > Fungi > Basidiomycota > Agaricomycetes > Agaricales > Lyophyllaceae > Hypsizygus > Hypsizygus ulmarius. Next base: position 4,502 of record JABCKG010000422.1, on the reverse strand, counting down.
GTCAAATGGTTCTGCTAGCAAGTAGGAGGTTTACTTTAAATAAGCTAATGGCGCGGAAGAAAGCTGGAAAAATCATCTCATATCGTGCAACCGTTCTTTTGTCTTGATTCACAACTTCAATTTTGGAACAAGACCATAAATCGTTATAATTACCATTGTACATTTTGGGCCACATCTGACATCGACTTTTCCTTGGATCTGTCATACTGTCCACAAAAAAATGGCCAGAGGACAATAGCGACAGAATGGCCAGAAGGTACCTGATGGTGAGCCACTTTCCTGCCTATATAATTGTGAGTTGCCACTCGTACTTCCTCACACGCAACTATGCACGACATTCACTACTTCCCATCTGACCCGGTGACCGTTTCGGAGACCTCGACCGGATTGAAAATACGCCTCCCCGCACGTTCCCTCCAGCTGAAAAGCCATGTCGAGTTCGACATCGATTCCGACGAGGAAAATGTATGCGAGATACGCTATTCAAAGCGTAACCCTCCAGATCCCAGCAAGTATATTCTTGGTCGATCTGGACGAGCAATTGCTGGCTCAAAACGAGTCGCAAAGCATAACGGGGGTCTCTGTGGCTCTGAACAAATCCTTCAGAGTATCACAGCGACTCCTGCTTATTCGAACATCAGCTTCGAAGTGGGTGTTCAGCTTATATCAGATCGTAACCTCTGACAAATGATTTTCTTAGGAAATGAGGATGGAGTACTATCAGGCTCACATTTCCTGTGGACGATCGCAACCTGTGGATCCCATCAAGACGCCTTGGGCTATTATTCCATCCGATTTTCATGCCGTCCATGTGGCTATAAATGACCATCGAAATGTTGTTGCGGATGATGTTACCATGAATAATGTGCGCAATATATAACACAACCCTTGTTATTCTCTCACATTGATCCAATTCTTCAGGCCTCCGCCCATTGATATGCTTGTGCAAACTTTATTTCAATGTATTTTGTACTACTAATAGCCTAGAAATTTATTTTTATACGCACTCGCACGAAAGCAGTTCCTCTGTCGGTGGCGATGACAAGTGGAAATCAAATGACACTCGATGAATCCCCATCGTCTATTTCTCCGATGAGCAGGAGATGGGATGGTGTTATCCGGCTTCAGCCCATCGGGCACCCTCTGAATCCCACATTCAGGTGTCACCGAGCGAGTAGGGGAGCTCACTAATGGGGCTCATTCGACATCAGAGCATCCGTGAACAATGGTTTCAGAGTAATCTTGCGAAACGGAAAGCCTCATCCTCGGAGGGCTGCTGGATAACTTGAAGAGATGTCGTCTCTGTCGAAAATTCGTCACGTCGTCGTTCGCAATCAGTTTGGCCACAAGCTGGAGCGCAGATCTGGACACCTCCAATTTAAGTTCGGGTTAGACGAGCTTCCGTAATTTCCAAGTTGAGCCGAATCAAGATACTCCCGTACTTAATTGTCTCCCGCTGCGAAGACCTGAAAACAGTTTATCCGAGTTGCACGACATATGGAAAGAAAGACATGCGACTTGCGGGCCGCGAGGAAAGCGTACGTTGAATATTCACCGCCAAATATCATTGAATAATATAGCTGAAATGAATACAAGCAAAGACGAATAAAAATCGCGTTACTACTGTTCCAGCGTCACAGAATCGAATAGAACTGCTACAGTCGCTCCAAAATCTTCAAAGAACGTCGTTTCGGTGCGGTGTCCTATCACCTCCGACATTTTCTCGATATGTATGATCTCTGGTATGATATCCTGGCCGTGCTGTTGTCCTAGATCCTGTTCCGACTCAGCCGAGCACGATTCGACATTATCTTGAGGAGGTACTCTCCGATAATCTCCACTGCCCGGCTAGTACATGAGGAGAAAGCATCCGAATGCATCTGCCAGAATCGTCTGCCGAAATATCGCCTTGTAACCGAGTTCTTGTATTTCAGTGCGGATCGTATAGTTGCGAACGTCACACAGGAAGTAGTCGGCGGATTTGTCGTTAGTTACTGAGGAGAGCGAGTTGTTTCTGAAGGGCGGGGGAATGAGGATAGGAAGGATCCGGTTTGCTGAAACCAAGCTCCAGCATCGGAATCTTGCCGTTATTGCGCGCAGAAAATTCGTAAAAGTAATCTGGCTTGTCGTCGGCGTACCACCAGAATGGGTCGGCTCTGGTGCACATGAGCTGTTTCGCAACCTTTGTTTTCCCGCAGTGCTTTCTATGATTTGACCAATCCTGTTTCTGGCATGCGCTGGACAATCTTTTATCAGCTAGAGGCGCCATGAGCTGCGTGAAACTTACCGGGAGCAGTAATGGACCTGGAAATCCAGATTCGATTTACATGCGCTGCACATCATGAACTTGTGATCATCTTCGAGCGCGTTCGCGCTCCTCGTACAATTCTCGCAGCAGACAATGGGCTTGACACGTAGATCGGCCAGAAATTGGATCCACCTTCGGGCTTGCAAGGGATGAGTTTTAATTGTATCGATGATATGCTTCTTGCCAGGAACTTCGCTCGCCAGATCTTCGAGTAAGGATATTCCCATCGAAACAACGAAGTTCCGCTCAGAAGATGGGCAGGTTAGAACAAACAGGGTAGCAAAATAAAAGCGCGCACTGATAAATTCATTTCTCTGCACTGTAATACATGAAAAACGTCGCCATTTTTGTCCATCCTCGTGTCCAATGCCTGATCCCACCAGCTATTGGCTAGGGAAAGTGATTTCTCCGAACCAACTCCCAAGCTCTGAATCCCGTTCACGAAGGCCCCAGCAATCACCACGAATGCTTTCCAGTGGTCCTTCGCCATCGCGTCCGCAGTAACGTCCGGGTACAACGCCCGCGTATTGTGCTGACATCTTCCCAGCGCACATGCTTCCATTATCGCCTTTAGCAGATGCTTCCTTCGCTCCTTCTCCTTCAACAGTGACCATGTTAATCTGAACCTATCGCTTTTCAACAACCCTCTCCAGACGTTTCCTGCCAAGGCCTGGCGTTCTCGAACGCGTTGCTCGAGCTGATCATTCAGATGCGGGAGCTGATATTCTCGTTCGGAGGTGTTGGCTGTCGCGGGCAAAAACCAATACTCGATGAACATACTAAAGCAATCGAAGACATCCTTCGCATGTAGGCCATGCAGGGCTTTCTCCCAGTCCTTGTTCCAATGTGTGGGGTCTGTTTGACGTTGGCTACTTTGAATCCCAAACATTCTCCGATGAAGCTCTCGTCGGCCAAATTGTCGTCAATTCCGGTTTCAGTAGAGGCGGCGTTGGTTGTGGCAGTAGTCTCCACGCTTGATGTGAGAATGTGTTGGCAGTACAAAAACCCGTAAGACTCGCCATGAGAGGAGCCATTTTTGAATAGAAGCTACGAGAATAAAGGTGTTGGTTTCACGTCTGAAAAGAAGCTGATTAGATATTCATATTTCCATGCACTTGTGACTACAAAGGATGTTCTCAACCTCGAACACACAGATCAACTGATAACGATGCGTGGAGGATCGCCAGACGGCGAGAGATATCATCTGTCCTATCACGCATCCCGATAGTTCTGAGCCCCAGAACCTACTTTAGCTGAACAGCACTTGTTCGCGTCAGTCTGCCATGAAGGGAAGTGATGGTAAAAAGATTCAAAATTTCAAAGAGAAAACATTGATGCACGGTGGATTGACGTGCAATGAATACAAAGGGCGGACTGCAGTAGAATGCCGTTTCTGTGACACTCCGACAAAAAAAAAACCCCAAATGATGAAGACGACGAGGACACGAGTACCGCAGACTCTGATTTGGCTAGCATGAGATTCGGACAATAATCGTTGTATGGCAAATACTACTTAACAATATTACCGCCGCAATTTTTATCAGCCGATCGTTAGAAGTTGAAGCCATTGCGGGACGACGGCAATCTGCGCATTCTTGAACAACGCTTGCGACACAAGTTTGTCCTTCTCTCATGAATATGTCGTTCGACCAAAGTTCAGGTATGTATTGAAAAGCCGAAGTATCTGTTAAAGCAAATATTAGTCGACAAGTTGATATGTTATTACATAACTCAACATGGGTAACAATTCTCCCGGCCCCATATCGAACATGAAAATTTGACATCCCCGTCATAACCTTCGACCTTTCCTTTATAATAGATGGCCATCTCCCTCTTTCCATCCTGGAGATATTCAGAGTAGTTCGAATCCACGTCAGATTTGAAGGGATAGACGTCTTCGTCAAGCCGCGTTTGAACAAAGTCCCGTAATTCCAAAAGTTGACCGTTACTATCATCGGATTCAAGCGCGAAAGGGTTTTCCTTGAGGCTGCGGAAAGCAGTCAAGAGTCGCAGGATCTGTGCTTCGCCGAAAATAAGTCCGTAACAGAAAGTTGCTTCGGCACATTGTCCCATGGTGACTGGATGAGATCAACATATTTTATAGTTTCTGACGAGCTGAGGTGAAAGGGCACAGAGCGTGCGACTGAAAACCAGAAATATGAGACTTCGAGAAGAGAATACGGGATCTTGAAGC
>JABCKG010000420.1:0-10321 GCA_018851835.1 Hypsizygus ulmarius | reverse complement strand
ATCCAAACCAAAAGCACATGCATGCCCTGGTGAAGATCCCCTTGGAGGCGATCTTGAAGGGGGGTATGTAAGGGCGCACCGGCCATACCAGCATTTGCTGGTATGGCTATGTTTGCCAATGCCTTTAGCGCTGAGTGCTTAAAGGCATCACATAATAATAGTAGTAAACAAGTCCTTTGTATTCACCACACGTACTATGAGTTATACCATACAGTCTAGCTTCTGGTACCCGCGTGAGATGCAAGGCATCGCCCGCAACACCCCGTTACAGTTGGGGCATAGACTGCTCCAGAGAAGGAATTCTGCATGCTATTGAGCATACTGGTAGTGGGTACACAGGTACATTTTCAATGCTACTCATCCTAGGCAGCATCAATAATGCTGCCCATTATTCACTAACTATGTTTCTGGAGGAGGGATGAAGGAGTTCATCCCTCTTCTACACTAGGTCAAACCAGGATCAATTCAACAAGGAGGCATTGTGCACACCTTCTCCGGCCTTTGATACATGTGCAGATGCTTCATCTGCATGCCCTTTCATGCTGAACATGCCAGCAATGGTGTCCTCTTATCTTACGATGAGGGGATTCAACAATTTTGGGAGAGGGCACTATATGGCATTGTGATTGTTGGTGCGAGGCTGGGTTGAGAAACCCAAGAAAAGACTGCTGACTTCTGTCAGCAATGCCAGCAGTAGAAAAGTGAGAGAAGAGGGCAGGACAGAAACTCCGAGGTCAGGAGAGCAAAAGAAGGCAGATCAGAGTCAGAGTCAGGTTAATGACAGAGTCAGTTTGAAGTCTTGTCTTGTTCTTGTGTGAGTGCTGTATGGGCCTTGGTCGATGTCAGATTCTCTTTCTACATCTTGGTCAAGCTTTACTTGCTTTGGTTGAGTTTCTGGGTTTGAATCTTCTTTCTTTGTGAGTTTGAAAAGTGCTTGATTGGGCTCTAGAGTTGAAGTGTATTCAACTGTTCTATCTACATGTATTCTGTAGCTATTTATACTAAAACATCTGTGCCTATGATTGTCCGATGTTTTCTGACTGTCCCAAATCCTCTTCCTCATTGGAAGTGTGGATCATGTCTTTTCAGTGCATCTGCATGTGTGTGGGGCCTGGATATTGATAGTCTGTTGATCAGAGAATCAGAATCATATTTATCTGCCATCATCATGTGGCCTAAATCCCTCAGATGCTTGGCAGTAGCTTGGATGACCAGCCATGTTTTATCCAATATGATGTGTCACAATATATGTGTTCCATCTCCTGGCTCCATATTTCTGGTGTTTTTCGACCCAAGTTCTGATGGAAGATTAGTCCGACCAGGATTCCTGTGTAGTCAGTGAGGGCATCTCACAGTGTTCTCCTTATTCAGTCTTGATCAATCTGGCAAGGAGGCATCATGCACATCTCCTTCAACTTTTGACATGCATGCAGACACCTCATCTGCATGCTCTTTCATGCTGGATATGCCAGCCATGATGTTTCCTCATCCAACAATGAGGAAACTTGACAGTTCTAGGGGAGGACATCATAAGACATCCTCTTCATCTATCCTTGGTTGAATGGAGGTGTTTACATCTCTGTTGACACTTTCTATACATGCAGACACATTGTCTGCATGTTTTTTTGTGCTCTTTTCATGAGCACCACTGTCTACTTGTCCAATGATGAGTTTACTCGATTCTTTGAGACGACGATCATTATTGTCTGCTTTCTGTTTATTCCTACAACAATGACTTTGATGGTCATCATCACTCCTGGCTGTTTCATTTATATGATGATGCTCACTGCCAGTGGCACCAGCTCACTTACCACCTCATCCAATGATGAGGCCTTTTGACTTCTCTTGGAGATGATGACTGTCATCTTCCCCTGCCTGCACTGGGCAATGACAACATTTATTGTTGTCACTCCTTCATCATTTGTCAATAACGCTTTTGACATTTCTTTGAAGACAATAACTATTGTGTAACAGTTTGGGGCCATTACACAAGAAGACAGTCTCTTACAAACCACAGAGTACCAGAGCTTGACCAAAATATATGGGTTTTAAGCTAGTACACATTGTGGTAAAGGTAAAAGATGTCTCTCATTATATAATACTAAGCTCTCGGTCAAAGCCAGCATACTGCCAAAGAGCGATGCCAAATAAGGGCAGCTGTGCCCTTACATATTGTCTTCATTATTTGCCTGCAGATGACAATCCAGATAACGATGAGAATCTTCATTGTCACTGTCATCATTGCTTTGCCATGTGCTCACAACATTCCTTTTGCTCTCTCGAAAACAAGTTTTTTCATCTCCTTGTATCTGTGGGCTGTTGTGACCAGCATCTCACTCATCTCTCACTCTCCTGCAAGCATCAACAGATGCTTGCACTTCCTGTGCCATGTTGGATTTTGTGGTAGATCTATCCACCACTGCATCCTTGTGTGGCTGAATATTATGTTCAGCCTTTCTCCTTGTTGGCACTTTAGCATCAACTTTCAATTGCCATACGGCGAGAGCATTCTCCCATCCCTTCAAGTCCAGGATCTCTTGTTGCTTCAACTTTGATAAGAGTGGTTGCTCTTTCCATGAGAGTCAAGTCGACTGCTCAACTTGTTCAGTCACTGATGTTAGGATGTCTTTCAACAATCTGAACCCATCCTCATGCCTTCATTGATGTGACAATGTCATGTTGGGCACATCTCACCCTTCTGTCTAGCTCACGGTCTCCATCACCTGCATTGTTGATGGAGTGGACTGAGTCATTGCAGAGAGGGGCTGTACTTGCTGCTCCTTGATCTGTCAGGCAATCATTTGGTGAACGACTGTAGGAGATGGCCTTGCCAGGTCATCTCGATGTGTCTCATTGACGACTTGATAGGCAGAACCCTCAATCATTGTCTCATCGTGACTCTGTGTTAGAGCTTCACATGTGGGCATAGACAAAGGATGTCACTCACTAGTTTTAGAATGAGTATTGTTATTATAAAAACCATAGCTACTCATATGTAGAGTAGCTGTCTCATTTCTGGAGGTGGACAAAGACTTTCGTCCACCGGTTTTCTCATATACATGTTCAGTAGTAGTCTGTGACACATGAGAAACTTGATTTGCATAAACACGTGAATCATTCACAGTGCTAACAGCAGAGTCGAGTATTTTTGACTCATATAAAGTTGTTGGAGGTGCTGAAAGCTCATTCAGCACCCAATGCTTGTTCGTGTACTTCACATAGAGATTAAGTGCAGCTCAATAGTCAAGCTCACCAGGCTTAAGGTTCTGCAGAATCCAGTTGATGGATTCTGCACTGATAGGTTTGTAGAGATAGTATCTCCTGCACTCATTGAAGCCACTACAGAAAAACCAAGTATGTTCATTGGAGTCGTAATACATATGCCCATCAATTACAGAGTTGTTACGTACTCTGTAGCACCTATATGGGACATTGTCAGTGTTGCGTGATGAATTGTGAGACTCAACAAGAGATGTGGTGGCTCTGCTATATTATTCAACATTCTATGGTTCCAAAGAAGCTGTCAGAAACAGTGCATGGATCGCTGTTTTCTTTTGAGGCTTCCATGTAGGTGACAGATGCCACATATCATCTCTGAGCCCAATTGGGGGTTGGTGGTGATTGAGTGGTAGTTGCCAGCTCAAAGAGAAAATTCAAAGATTTAGCAAAGAAGCAGATAGCAGGATAGATGGCTGAGGCTAGCCAATAGTTGGATAGCTGAAAAAAATGTAAAGCTGGGCTTTACAGAGAGAGTTTGCTTCTCACAAAGTATCAGCTTGACCAATATATAGGCAATGCAAATACTCGACATGGGGGTGTAAGGTGCTAGAGATTATATAATGCATCAAACTAACTAAAAAGGTGGCCTTGGAAGGTCTTGCCAAATATTGCCATATATGGTCTAGAGACCATCTCATTACACTAGAGAATAATGCCAAACACCTGCAAACCTGGTCATTACAGAAGAGCAGCAGACATGGGAGGGAAGGAGGTATCTGACAACTGTGACACATGAATATAGACATGATTCAGTGGAGTCATCCTTCGAGAAGGCATATTAATTGTGGGAAGTCAATTTAATGAGCAGTCCACTTGATCAAGGAGTATGATATAGATGGTATATAGTGGTTATATAAATGATGTGGCATCCATAGTTTGGAAAAGCCAGGTATGAAAGGGTACAAGCATCAGAAAGGGTGTCATCAATGAAGTCGAGATTGTTCTATGGAGTGCCCTTCAAGACAGGTATCTTGGGGTGGAACAAACAAACAATAAGTTTGAGAAATAGATACAGCAGCATGGATCTGCACCATCATCAAGTAATGAGAGTTGCTACTCGTCTGAGCAACATTCCGGTAAACTAATTGCAAGTATGGGGTATGGGTTTGTTGCTTAATCAAGAGGTTCGCAATTGAAGTCTGTGGTGCCTCCACTATTGTGAAGCTGACATTTGGAATATGACCTTATTGCAAACAGATTCTTGAGAAACTTAGACAGCCACGAGGGCACTCTCCAGCAGAAGGTAGAGGGAGGTTGGGTATTGTCACTTGTATGAGAGGATTAGTCACCAGTGATAGTCTTGTAGCTCTGAGACAGAGGCATTGTCACCTCATGCAGGGCCCTTGTGAGTCTAGGAGAGACATGTTGTTACTCCATATAGGGCCCTTGTAAGCCTAGGAGAGATGTGTCATCACTCTATGTGGGGCCTTTGTAAGCCTAGGAGAGATATATCATCACCCCACACAAGTGCTGGACTCCATAACCAGGAGGTCAAGAGTGTCAGTTCACTCAGCCTCAGAACACACTTGTAGAGAATCAATGTTGTAGCTATGCATGTCTCTTACAGAGACACATGAGATCAAGATAAGTATGAACAAGATGAACAAATGTAAATAATATGACTGGCCCAAGATGTACTTAGCATGTGAATATAATCTTATCTACTCGTCATCACAGACATCCCATTAAAATAGTTATTTTGAACTCTGGTTATGCTGAATTCGCTGAATTCATTGCTTGAGCCACTAATGAAGCTGGGATTCAAAGGCTTTCATGGAGACAGGAGTGATCCCCTAAAATCCATCTTCACCGATGCAAGACAAAACAAGCATGTTCCTTGTCTCCTGATAACAGGTGGCATTTGTATGCATTGTGGTGGGCAGGGCAGACAACGATGGAATGATGGAAGTTGGCAGATATGCTAATGGAAAAGCAGGATATCTTCTCTGCTCATTGATTTTATCTGGTAGATCAGAACAAGGGAGTCCAGAGGGCTATTCTTTTTTGGTGTCTGAATAGGAAGTGGATGGTAAATACCACACTTTGGGAATGTGCTGATCACTGGGTATACCATTGAGATGAACACCTCATCTGATATCATTCTTCTGGGCAGAGTATTTGGTCTCTGAAGGCTGTCAGAAACATTTGCTCAAGGAACGACCATTGTAATCAGATTGGCATTTGTCTGAACTTACCTTTCTCAGAAACTGAAGGGGTAAACTTTCATGCATCACTACAGCCATGACTTCAAGCACTGCGATGTTGAAATAGGCCAGAGTTGTGAGTCATTCTTCCAGAGCTTCAGTTTCTGAGTCCAAAACTTTGCCGCTGTAGAATGTGGAGCTGTGCCACCATGTAATAACAAAATGGATGGAAAAAGATGTGATAGCAAAAAGGATGTTGCTGACCATGCAGAACAGGTCAAGTAACATGTTCAGAGTAGGGTGTATGGCTTGGAAATGAGTGAATAATGTGAAGAAATATCAGGCAATACAGTCAATATTTTGCATAAATGAACAGATAATTACTAATAGAGTGTTTTGCATAATTGACAGCAATTGCTGTTGGATCAAGGAATTGCCATTTTGAGCATGCCCCAAAAATCTAATCAAAACAGATCTGATCATCAAAAGATGGTGATCACAGTCTCGGCTCAATTATATAAGACAATTCATATCATTTATTGTCAGAAATCGAACTCTCGGCCTTGTGTCCACCTAGAAAACCATCAGAAGGCTGAGTCAGCTGGGCAGTAGATGTCTACGTAGACAGGCACTGTAGTACGTGCCCTATACTAAGCTCTGACCTACTGACACATTTGCCACATATAGTGCATACATCACATCACATCTCGCTCATTCCAGCTGCCATTTACATCTTCAGCTTATATGCACCTTCAGCGTGAATCACTTACAACTTTGAAAGCATAGATTTCTTATGGCAGCCCAAGCCAAATCATATGATCCCTTCATATATTGTCGGCACACCAATTCTAACCATACAAGTACACCAGTTCAGTGTCATCAGATGCAACATTGGATTTATGTTGCTTTTATCACCACAAGTACTTTTGAATTGATATTATAATATTTTGACCTGTAAAGAGAAGAGGTTCACCATGTGTAGCAACAGCTTTCGAGGTTTGTTGTCCAGAAATGCCGACAATGAACATGCAACAAGTTGGGAGGAGCGCTCTCGGATCAAGCAGCAGTGCTCGGCATTGCTATTTGTATCTGTTCATTGTGCCTTGATCTGATCATTTGATCATCAATTTTGTCTACTGATGTCTACGGTAGACGTCTACCCCAGTTGACTAGGTGTCCTCAAAACCATCGTGTTTAACTGTTAAGCCAAATGACTGATATAAACAGGTGGAACCAAAATACTATGTATCCAACTTACATGGCCACTTTTTGAGGCAATACTGATCCCCACCCTAATCCACCTAACCAGACTCTAACCAGACCCTAAAAAACCCTAACTGAACCCTAACTGAACCCTAACAGGAAGCCCTAACACCTAAGCCCCTAACCAGCCTACCGGTACACAGTGCTAAGTCCCCAAAATAGGCATCAGTAATATCAGTCAATTATGCAAACCATGTTAACAGATAATTGTTGTTGATTTTGCAAACTATTGTCAGATACAGGTGGTCCCAAAACCACAAGTCTGTCCCGCCTCACTGGAATCCATGATTCATGTGTTTCTAAGTTCCGTTTCATTGACATACAGGTATGAAACATCAATCAGCAACTAAAATGAACAGCGTGGACTGTCGAATTACCATAGTCACCAGACCTACACAGTAACAGCCTGTGCCAGCACTGAGGACTTTTCCTTTGTTCCAGATTGGTTGATCACCTTCATCTGCTTCCCCCTGCTGAGGTACAGTGAATCGTCGGAATTGCGAATGTAGTATGCCCAATCCGCTGTCAGGTCAACCTCTGTCTGAGAAAATCTGTTTCCAAGGTATGCGAACCTGTTTCCAGAATAGGAGAACTCCCAATCCTCATAGTGCACATCCATGATGGCCTCCATGTAGTGGAGCATGCTCCCTAGCCATAGAGTGTTGACCTTCCAGGAGCTACATCAGGAAAAAGATGACTTGCATAGGAGCACTCTATAGACATCATAGCTGTGATAGCGCTGTAGCTAGCCCCCCTTTCTATAGTTCTCGGTAGCAGTGCAGTGAATCTAAAAAACACTACCAAACTCTCCATAGCTGTCAGCAAGAACTCCATAACTCTGTAGTCCATTATCCTCATAGTCATACATAGCACAATGTTCTCTATGTTGATCACCATATTTCTACAATGTTCGTAACATCGGCCTCAACAATGATTCAAAACCCGAATATAGATCATATTATTTGTAGAGAGGGGAGTGGCTTGACTATTTACATTTCCATTGCACCGTCATTATCCGTCTCATTGTCTTCCTCATGTTCCTTGAGAGCCGCCTTGAATGCTGAAATGGGAATTGTGGGAACATCTTCAAATGCGGTCGGTGTTGCCCCAGCATGAAGCCTACAAGAATTGTTTAAGAAGACAGACGATGTCACAAGAAAGCCAGCCGCACTCACCTTCCATGGTTATGAAGCCACTTTTGAAGAGTTTCGAGCATGTTATACTTGCGAGTAGCCTCGCCGAATGCCTCGAGTGATTCAATATGCTTCCGATAAACTTGGCAGTAGTTGTCGGCATAGAATGTGATGTCGGTTTTGGTCTCTGAGATCCACTCGTCGACATTTCATTCAATCTTTGAAACACATCATCAGCTGGAAATAGGTGAGATAGTACGCAATGGACTTACCGCTGTCAAGATCAGCGCGATCGCTGGAACAGGCATCGGGTTGAACATCTCGGAGTAAATGATCCCCTCATCACGCTTGTTCTTGAACCACATCTTGTTAATGCCTTTCTGGATGATCGGGTGCCAGTAAATTCCTTTGCGGCTGTCCTCTGCAAGGATCTAAATACAGAATGAATGAAGAGATGGTCTGCAGTGTACATATTGAAGTACGCACCTTATAAATGTATCCTTTCTCGAACTTGAGGTTCTCAGCCAGTTTGCGATTGGCTGCAATAGCCTTCCTTCCATGACCACTGTCGAAACCGAACATTGTTTTGGCTATGGCTCCAATTTTGCTCTTGGCTTCACCGCGCGTCTGAGACCCACGTTGTTTGATCTAAAATAAACTCAATGTCTTGTAGAAGGTAAAGCATGATAAAGACTTACTATTTTCCCAATGTCGGATGTAAGTGCCATCAGTGGTAATCCTGCATCTTCGTTAGCTCGATTCCAGGCAGTTTTAACAAATGTGATCTCTGTGACAGAGTCCGGAAAACCATCGACAGTGCTGATGAGACAGCGATAGATGTTGGCAGCAGCGAGGATGATCTCCTTTCCGACATCGTCATAATCTGAGGCTTTTGGATATCCTGCATTATCGTTGATTTTTCGGGCTTTGACAAGGTTGAGTACCAAGTCAATGTCAACATCTTCTGATCGGGCACGCTTATTTCTGGCATCAGGGGAACATGAACGTGAAGAGCTTGGAGAGCGTGAGGGAGCTAAATCTCGGAGGGGTGGCAGAGACTCAGAGTTGATATGGCGATGGAAAATGTGGCGACGTCGGCCACGCATCTCATCATCGTCCTCGTCCTCATCATGGTCTGTCTCACTGTGATCACTCTCTTCGAAGCGCTGTGGTACAATATCAGTCTACGTTTGAAGATCTTGAATAACAATGGCTTACCATTGATGGAGGGGGAGGAACTTTTCCAAGATGCTTCACAGCTGGTATGGCCAAGCTCGAGACAGCTTGAGTCGCGCGTTGAGCAGCTGATACTGTGGCAGGCTTGGAAGCCATGGCAGTTGCAGTGAACTGGTTACATTGAGCAAAAACAATGATAGTAAAACAAGAAAAAATAGACTTACAATGCTGTCAGGACGCTCCTCAAGGTCACTGTTGTTAGGGTCTTGGGTAACACCTGCCTGTTTGTCATATTTGTATTGGGCTTTCTTTGCTCGAGCCTCACGATGCGCAGCAGTTTTGGCCTTTCAGGCAGCCTCTTCCTCTGCTTCCCAGACTGATTCAAGTTAGCCTCAGAAAGTGTAACAGAAATAAATATACGGACATTGTTCTGCCACTTTCCACCTCTTACAGCTAATATCATATATCAAATAAAGGTAACTGCCCATGAGATGCCATATGTCCTCACTGCCAACTACCTACCTTCCTAAAGTAGAACAATATCACATAAGCATGTAATATTCCAAAAAAGCGGAATCTTAGGTAAATACATACAAATACCATCTCTGAAAGCATTTCCTATATATAAATTCAGTATATTGGGTTTCCTGGATCTCCGGGTGCTTCGGGGTGGTAGTACTTGTGCCAAGCATGTTCTAAAAATATATTCCTATGATTCCCCCACCTCTTCCCCCTAAAAATAGCACCAGAATAGATGGATGCGCAAATCCCATTCTGGATGACCTTTGATGGATGATGCCCTTAGTAAGCAACCAGCACCAATGCTGCATTTGGGCTTCCGGAGCAGTAAATGTTGAATAATGCGCGTAGAAGCGCACCCCTGGGCTCAAACGAGGTGTTGAAAAAATCTATTCATAGTAACATATTTTATTTATAGCATGGTCACCTCCAAGTCGGGGGCCAATGGATGGATGGGCGGCGCTGGATTTGGATGACGCGCCCTGTCCCGCCCCTCCGGGAGCGGCAAGTAAACATAGGTAAACAACTCCGGATGTAAGATCGAATGGCAATTGCTGCACCACACTTTGAATTTGTAGACAGTATGACTACTCTAGGTGCAGTATATATGTAATTGAAAGATCCTCGTGCTTGAACTATATTAAAATGTGCCACGGATGTAAAGATATTCATGGGCGGAGCTTGGAGCACTGGGAATAAACAGATGTAAACAATGCCAGAAGCAGCATCCGTGGCTCTCCTGGCAGGCTCCCTCAACACTTATAAAGAATCTGAGCTGGTAGGAATGTGTGTCATATGTATAGAAAT